>CALYLW010000190.1:0-295000 GCA_944989445.1 Ampullaceana balthica | reverse complement strand
CTTGGAATGCGCTCCTAGCTCATCCTGCGGACATGTCCCAACCACCACAGGCGCCTCTCACTCAGGATTAAGTGCATGCTCAGCATATGACTCCTTCTGAGTACCTCAACATTCTTGATCTTGTCCTGCCACTTGATGTGCTGAATCCTGCGCAAGCATCGTAAGTGGAAGCTGTTGAGTTGATTTGTTTGTTTGGCATATGTCGTCCAGCACTCGCTGCCATAGAGGAGTGTGCTTAGCACGCATGGTTAGTACACATTGATGTTCGTCCTATCAGTGAGCTGTGCATTGTTCCACACTCTTTGATTCAGCCTAGCCATTAATGATGCAGCCTTGCCGATTCTGGTTTCAATTTCATTTTCCAGGGAGAGTGTGCTTGTGATGTTACTGCCAAGGTAGGTAAAATAAATCATCGACCACATCCAAGGTGTTTCCCTCAATGGAGAATGCTGGGAAGCAGTCTGTTCCTTGCCTCATAATGTTGGTCTTTTTGAGGCTTATCATTAGACTAAAATTCTTTCATGCTTCTGAGAACTTGTCGACCAAAAGTTGGAGACCTATCTCTGAATGTGAGGTAAGGGCTGCGTCATCCGCGAAGAGCAACTCTCTAATTAAAAGAGTCTGCTACGTATATTGGAAAAAATAGGATGTCCACTGTGGCTTCTCTTCATCATTGAGTCCTTCCACACCAACATGCAAAGCACAGTGCTCTTCGATTGCGCCACCTCAGAACCCTTCCCAGTTTGTAGCGGAGTCAAACAGGCTGTGTACTGGTTCCAACACTCTTCGGTATCTTTTTCTCGATGCTACTGCGTCATGCTTTCAAGGACTGCTTCGAGGGTGTAAACATCCATACCAGGATGGATGGAAATCTATACAACATCAGCCGTCTCCGTGCGAAGAGAAAAGTGGATGTTTTAATAAATTTAAATAAAATGGAAGAAATAAGTAACATAACTGTAGACGAGATAGGTATACATTCACTCCTAAAAAACCTAAAGACAAACAAAGCCACTGGCCCAGATGAATTGCCGGCAAGATTATTAAACGAACAAAGCAATGAACTGTCCCCAATCCTTGTAGTTCTTTTTCAAGCCTCTCTAAACAAGCGTAAAGTGCTCAAGGATTGGAAATTAGCTAACGTAACTCCACTCTTTAAGAAAGGTGATAAATCAGACCCTTGTAATTACAGACCTGTATCACTTACTAGTATCACCTGTACATTACTAGAACACATATTATATAGTAAAATAGTTAGCCACCTACAAAAATATAATGCCCTATGCCCACATCAACATGGCTTTAGAAAAAACAGATCATGTGAAACACAATTAATAGGTTTAATAGATGAACTATAAAAAGGCTTAGACAATAATAATCAAATAGACAAAATATTACTAGACTTCTCAAAAGCATTTGACAAAGTTCACCAGCTTAGTTTACTTTCAAAAACTTAACTGCTTTGGAATCTCAGGTCCTTTACATCACTGGATCCAAGACTTCCTTTTAGGCAGGGAGCAAACTGTAATAATTAATTAATCTAAATCTGCACCAATAAAGGTTAACTCAGGAGTTCCACAAGAAATTGTGCTAGGTCCCTTACTCTTTTTAATTTAAATAAATGATTTACCCTATAACATCTCAACAGGAACAAAAGTTAGGTTATTTGCTGATATTTGTATAATCTATCGAAAAATTAAATCAGAACAAGGTAGCAAATTTTACAAAAAGACTTAGATGAATTGATACAATGGGAAACTAACTGGAGTATGTCTTTCCATCCAGAAATGCGTCAACTGTTAAGAGTAACAAAGAAAAAGAAACAAATGTATTCAAAATATTACCTTCATGGAAAAGAACTGACCCAAACTAAAGATGCAAAATACTTAGGAGTCTTAATAAATGATAAACTATAATTGAATCCCCATTTCAATGAAGTTATTAAAAAATCAAAGAAAATCTTAGGCTTTATAAAAAGAAACTTTAACAAATGTAATATAGATATAAAACTAAAATGCTACCTCACTTTGGTGAGACCTATACTAGAATATGCATCTTCTGTATGGGACCCATCCACAAAAGAAAGCATTGATAAAGTAGAACACATTCAAAAAAGAGCTGCCAGATTCATTGTTGGAGAATATTCAAAACTGACAAGAATAACACCATTATTTAAATCATTAACTCTTGAAACACTAGAGGATAGAAGAACCAAGAGCAAAGTAGTAATCATACTTAAAGCAATTAATTCTAATTTAGAAATACAACACAAAGATAACTTAATACAACCCTTAGATAGACATAATGATAAAAACACCTTACTTATTCCAAATACAAGAACAAACACATACACATTTTTGTTTTTCCAGTCCGGAAATCGGACGTGGAATGGGTTGCCTGAAGAAACCAGGAAAGCCAACACTTTATCAACTTTATAAACTCTGATAATAATGCAGGACTAAACACAAACCATAGATAAGCGTAGGACGCAATAATCTTCTGTATAGAAAGAGGGTCCGTAAACAGATAAGATAAGAAACGTAAACCTCACCCAGAGATGAGTCGTTACCTCCTGACATAGTATCACATATGTTATTTGGTCTGTATTGGTCTAAACTTAATTACTTTTAAATGTAAAATTACGCGCTTTTACATCGCTTTAAATTGAAAGAAAATAGTAGAATGATGGCTAAAACAGAGCGCAAGTGTCCCACATGTTGCTGTCTCCAATTATCATTCAGAAATAAACTTTTAAATAATTCTTACGTAAAAAATGGTATAACTTACAGCAGACACATTTTGTGTCTTTTTTCATTATGATATGTTTAAGTATGTGTTTGATAAAATAAAAAAATGCAGGATGTATGATTGTCAAAGATATTAGTATATTATAGTATCAGTTCTGTGTACAAAAGGAGGCTTCTGTGCTCTGCATCCATCTCCTCACAAAGCCGCTCAAACAGGCGTGAGTTATGGACATGTGTCTTGATGTGGTCCATTAATTTAACGACATCAATCGATACACTGTTAAATTCTGGTGAAGTTTTTTGGTTTGCCATTTCCCTGTGAATGATACAATGCGTAGGTGCAACCTCCTTAATCCGAGCTGTTAAACCAGACATTCTTCTGGTCAAAAAAACGAAAACAAAACGGAAATAGAAGTAGATCAGCTTGCCAACATGGGCGACCCAACAGAATCGCGCACGACAAAAGAGCGCGAAATAAAGGCGCCATGATAAGAGTGCCGACATAAGAGCGCTGACACAGAGTGCAACGATTGATTGTATGCCGGTTGTCCGATCTGCGCTAATGTGTCATTGATGTTCTTTGGACGTGGTGCCGCCAAAATGGGTAACACACTTTTCCATTTTGTGTATCGAAAGACGCACACTACCTAGAGAAACACAACACAGTAAAATGGAAAAGCGTGTTTACCATTATGCGACCACTGCCCTAAACAACATTGTAAATATTTGAGAACTGGAGGCATCGTCCTCTTTTAACTCATTTAGTGAGGACAGAGACGTACAATTCAGTACTCAACATATTTGGGGGGGGGGCGTCCCAGCGGCGTAGCTTCGGTATGTGAAGCCCGGGGCATAAACAAAATATTCCGCCCATCCCCCCACCTGAAAAATATGTTAACGCTATAAAGTATCAACAAAAATTAATTAGAGAGAAATAATAATAACACTAAATATTGTATGTTAAAAAGAAAGGCTTCATTTCTTTAATAAAGTGAGAGTTTTATGTTTTTCCTCATGGCTCAATCTGTCATGTATAAATGTTTTCAGCCATGACATGTTCAATAGCCAAACCAACAATAGATTAGACAATGTTGGGGTATTCGTAATTTATCGTTATTAATTTTTATTTAAATTAATTTTAGAGAAGCCTTTTTAACACATCGCATTACTTAAGACACTTGTAGGCAATGCTCGAATTAATTATATTATTTAGGCAGGGTAACTTCGAGCCTAAATGCCTTTATAAACTTAAATAATACCTAGTCTTGAATTCATTTTTTTTGGTCTATTCATGAGGTTAACATATTCCTTGCCTGACTATGTCATGTGGCATATTTGTAATACTCTAATTTGAAGACAAAATTTCAAAGTCAATTAGATGATTAAGTAGATTAGCTGATGTAAGAAAATCAAGTATGTATTCTTAATTCTATATAACTGCCAACTTATACACTAATCTCTTCTTATGAAGAAACCAATTTTTCTTCTTAACTGTTAGTCTACATAGCATGGATACATATATATTTGCTTCAATTAACAAAAATATGCTCTCTTTTACTTTGATTGGAAGGTTCGATTAAAATGATGAGGTCTCCACATAAAATGTTATTAAATGTCAAAGCATCCCTTAAGTATTACATTTAATTATTTTCTCTGTGAGTAGCCCCTGATAAGAATTTTTTGTTGTTGAGCACTATACAGAATTTCAGGCATTTCTTTTAAATATTACTTTGAAAATAAAAAGATTTCATTGTGACTGGCTAATTTCCAGCATCTGTTCGTATGGTGAGCTTTTTGACTGCATTTTTCAGCTCTATAGCTTACAAAGCAACGTCAAAATGGCTCCATGTTATATATTCATTATTTTGTATCCCGAAGTCTGAAAGCCTTGCTTGTAGAAGCCATTAGGTATTTCCAACAGTGTATGGACTTGGAAAAGAATGCGTAACTACGCTCAAGTGTACTAAAATAGTTGGAGAATTCGTTTCAGTTGGAGTATCATGTTAACAAGTTAGGTTTATCTGTTTGAACGAGTTTGACATGAGATTTGTTTTTGTTTTTGCGCCTTTGTTTAACTCTTGTATACTTTCCAGTCCTTAACACACGTCCGGCCTGTGCAGTCCATTATTTTAAGATCATCATTTATTCAAAATCATTTCAGAAATGTCGTAAGCAGATTCACTTTTGTTTGAATGAAATCTTTGAAAGATTCTACAGCGTCTAACTTTTGATTTTCAATCTTTACATATCACGTAGCTGGACTTGTTTGATCCTTATGTCAAATATATAATAAAGAGCTATCAAATACAATGAAACAATATTTATTATCTTGTTATTGAAGAAAGATGATTGTTCGTGAAGTCTCGTTCCTAAAATTTTAGATGACACGTTTTTTACCCCTTTTCCCACTATTTTCTCGTAGTGCTCGAACGAACTTTGCAAGCTAATGCATTAGTTCCACAAAAGTGCCTTTATTTGTAACAGTATTGCTCTTTCTGTGACCTCAAAGAGCCACATTCAATTTCGCCAGGATTTAATAAGGTCAAATATTCTAACAATAACGTATTACCACTTTGTTTTATTTTTACAACAACTAATTGTCGGTATTTATTAATAGTCTATTCATAATTTTCTTAATTTTGATTCTTTCCATTTGCAAAAAACGTTGGTAATGGTGAGCACTTATTGAGTACTTGTCTTGAATTTTCTGTTATTTAATTGTAATTTATTTGCACGTTTTAACAATTAGCTAATTAACAACGAGGAATTTACCACCTTCCATCTTCAAATTTTGTATTTATTTATGCCAAGTTTTAATTCCACTAGATAATCAATTGTTTCCATTATTTTGTTTATGCCACAAAACAAAAGACATTAAAATTAAAAGAAGCCATATAAATACGCCAATTTTTTTTTACAGTAGTTCACTTACACTTACGTTAAACTCAAACATGAATCAATTATATATACCAGCTCATTATTGTCATACTGTCAGCCCCTATATTTTTCAGCTCAGTAACATTAGTATCAGAAGACTAGGCTTATGATGGAGTTTGATATTTTGGCATTAGAAGCGATCTCGTATTTTAATATAGTTCTTTATTTGGTTTAAGGTTTTTCTTATCTTGGCTTTTCCTTTATTAAAATTTATTTTCTTGTTTTAACAATTAGCTAATTAACAACGATAAATTTGCCGCCCCCCCCCCAAATTGTACAACAGGGGTGGCTGTCAAAATTTAAGAATCAATGAAACTAATCACCACGTCAGTGTCACTTTTTAAATCCCTTATATTAACTTCACCGCCATCTCTGTCTCTCTGTCGTGATCTCTGTCTCTCTCTTTGTCTGTCTGTCTTGGGCGGGCGGAAAAACAAAAGGAAAAACATGAACCACTTCCCGTGAAGCCATCGAGCTGAAATTTGGCACACGGACCCGTGTTGCCTAACAATTCATCGTATCAAATTTCAGATCGATCGGACGTACCGTAATTAAATTAATATATCATATATAATGGGACTGCAATAAATCTTTTAAATAAAATACAAAATACACAAACAAATTGTGCAATGAAAACAATACATTTGAGCTTTATTTTTAGCCAAACAGACAGGACACGTTTACATCATCTGTTTCTGATCAATGTGATCGATCCAAATTTATTTTAACTTTTCATCCTCATAATTTTAAAGCCCGCCAGGTGATTCTCAAAAACCGACCAATACTTATGGATTACCCTCTAACTCAGCAGGTCTTCAAAAAACCTCCTATTTTTGCTTTCCGGAGAGATAGAAGCCTCAGAGATATTCTTGTAAGAAGTCACCTTCCCACAATAAAAGCACATATTGAAACAAAAGATTGCAACCGTAACCGTTGCAATACTTGTCCATATGTGATGGACATTAACAACATTTCTTTCCCTCTTGAAAAATTCTTAATAAAAGATGGATTCACTTGCACAATTCTTTGCAAGAAGTGTAATACAATTTACGTGGGTGAGACTGATCGTCGTCGTCTTGGAGATCGGTTTAGAGTACACCTGTATAATATAAATAAACAAGCTCAATGTCCTGTGTCTAAACATTTTAACAGTGTTGACCATAATGGCATATCAGATATTGCAGTAACTGTTGTTTTATATGCAAGCAATACCCATGATACAATCCACATGGAAAATAGAATCATAAAAAGATTTGGTACCTTAGCTCCTAATGGAATTAACCAAATTCATAATTTTACTTAACTGCAGAATCTTGTTCCCTTTGTGGTTTTTGCTGTAACTTTGAAAACTTCCCCCTTTTTCCTATATCCTGTGTCCATGTTTGTTTTTGTTGTTCCTTTCTTTGTATTTAACATAAATATTTCAAAATACAATATGTTTTAAGAATGTTATTATTACTTATGTAAGTATTGTAAGAATGTATTTTATGTTGTACTGATGAAGGCATTAGCAGAAACGTTTACTATCATGTCAGTCTAAAAATAAAGCTCAAATTTATTGTTTTCATTGCACAATTTGTTTGTGTATTTTGTTTCGTAATTAAATTAATGCATTTTTAGTTTATCTCTATACCAGTTATGTAATTCAATTACACTGTTCGTTATTGGGTTTTTTTTTCACGTGACATCTCAGTTCGCGCGTTGGAGCAATGTACCAGAGTGCTTTTGTTTACATTTTACGTGTCACGCTGAGCTCGGTCCAGCGATCGGTGACAAGACCTTTCCACTCTCCCACCCCCAACCCCCGGGCTATAAAGCAAATGGCAGTTAAGACATATTCAGTCTGTAAATGTTTGTCGTGTTTGAACATAATCAATACTGTTAGTTATGTCTCATATATAAGAGATTTATAGTCAAAAACTTAGTTTTTACGGGTTTGTTTTATTTAAATTCCTTATATTAACTTCACTGCCGTCTCTCTCTGTCTTGGTCGGACACGCGGAAAAACTAAAATGACCCACTTCCCGTGAAGTCATCGAGCTGAAATTTGGCACACGGACCAATGTCACCTAACAATGCATCGTTGCAAAATTTCAGATCGATCAAACGTACAGTAATTAAATGAATGCATTTTTAGTTTATCTATATAAACTATACGTAGCGGTCGCTATTGTTTACATTTGACGGGTCACTTGACTTCACGCCAGCCACCGATGAACAAATCTAGTGTTTTAACCAGGTAAACCACCTGGAACTGAGTTCACGCATTGACGCCACCCGTCCATGTCCACAACCTCTCCCCCCTTCCCCCCAGTTTTAAGTCAGGGAGAAAATGTCGGTTTCAGTCTGTATATGTTTGTCGCGTTTGCACATAATCAATAATTTTAGTTCTGTCTCATATATAAGGGATTTATAGTCAAAAAATTAGTTTTTACGGGGTTGTTTTATCATACTAATTTAGTCTCTGTTTTTTTTTAAATTACAATATTTTTCGTATCAGAAGAATTTATATCTAATAAGGAGTTTGAAGTTTTGGCAGGTAAAACGTTCAAATGCTTTTGGATAGTTCCTTTATTTCTTTTATTAATTTCTTATTTGGCTGTTCTTTAATTTCGATTTGTTTAAAAATTCCTCTTACTTTTAAAATTTTCATTTTAAGAAACTAATTAACGACTAGGAATTTGACGCCCCTGGCAAAGTGCAGCCCGGGTAATGTGCACCCCCCCTGCCCCCTTTCGCTACGCCACTAGGCCGTTCTAAGCTAATTTGTTAGGTTCTTTGTATTTAGGGACGTTTTTAAAACGTACATAATTTTATATTTTGGTTATTAGTGTATTATATTAGAAACTGTTCCATGATACATTTTTATATATGTAATATCATTTTGCACATGTGTAAGAGTTTTTAACCAAGTTTTAATAACTCGCTTTCGTTCCTGTGGCATTGTTGGTTTTTTGGTTTGTCCAGGATTTTACACAAACCTGCCAACGTAAAATTGAAACACTTTTGATTGTCATAGAGATCTGAACATTTTACCACAAAAAGATCTTGGATGACAATGCATTGTATAAAAATGTCAGAATGATCGAATGTACCGCTATTAATCTATTGAACTTTTTAGTTTATCTATAGTCTATATATAAGCATTTGTAACCGTCTGCTTTTGTTGACATCCGTGAGTTCATCCCGTGACCACATCACAATGTTTTTAAAACGTTGGGCGGGCTCTTGTGAGGTGTTTGGTAAAAAAAATAGAGGTAAAAAAAGATTTTAAAAACCAGGTTGCTAGAAGTTGACTAAAAAGAATAAAATAAATAGAAGTAAAAAAAAAGATTTTTAAAAACCACGTTTTTATAAGCGGACTAAAAAGAAGAAAATAAGTTAAAACTTATTACTTCAAGTACTTCGATTTAATATGAATAAAACGTGGGGCGGGTGTTTGGTATAAAAATTAAAGATTTCTAATTTAGAAGGCAAACGAGAGATCTATAAGTGAGAGAACGAGTGAACCGCATTAGTTAAACCTCATAAGCGCCCGCACCACGTTTTTAGTCATATTAAATCGAAGTACTTGAACTAATACGTTTTAACTTATTTTCTTCTTTTTAGTCCGCTTATAAAAACGTGTTTTTTTAAAATATTTTTTTTTACTTCTATTTATTTACTCATGTACTGACTAATGTTCAATTTTAAAATTTATGACGAAAAACTGACAAAATTGTTATAAGCAAGACCAGACGTGTCAATCTGAATTAATACGACAAACAGCAGCCAACCAGGACCGTACAGTTCAAGAGTGCAATCTCGCCCAACGAGCTTTAAGCAAGCAAACGAAAGTCAGGGCGGGGTAAGGAAAGTTAGTCGCTTTTTACTGTTTACAGTTAATAGAGCTACTTAACTGCTAAGGGTTGTATTTGTTAGGCTGTTAGAATAGTGATATTTGTTTTGTGTATGTTTAAAATAGTATAGGACGATTGAGTGTTAATTCGTTCACCCAGTAAGTGCAATCGAAAGACGTTTGCTGGGGCTTGTCTCTCAACCTTCTTTAAGTATAATAAGGTTATATAGATTAGTGTGTGTTAGAATTTGGTGGATTATTTTTCTTTACGTTTTGTAACTTGCATTTTTAAGTCTATTTGCAGCACTCTTAGAAATTTAGTGTCTCTTCTAACATAATTTACCATCGATGATATAAAACTAAAAAAAGATTTTAGAGATAAAGCTATAGAAATTGGCCCTGGAGAGGAACAAATATAAATTAACTAGCGTATCACCCGTCAAAAATGACGGAAGTTTTCTGCTGAAATCTATTTTTTTTTAAAAATGCAATTTGTTTATGGGCGCCTACGGCGCCCACCTTTTTCAAAATCCCAAATAACTTGTCCTTGTTAGAAAAATACGAAATATTAAACTTTCTGAAATGTACACAAAGTATTTTATAATAGGGGTTGTAGGGCGCCCACGGCGCCCCCCTTTGTTTTTTTATTTTATAATTAACCACATCAAATATTATTTTTACATTGATCACTTTTCCAAAATTAAAATATGAGCGAAAACAATGACGTAATAAAATATTTTTTTACAGCGCATCTTTAATTTGCACACCTTTTGATGCATTGGTGCAGTAATTTGGTTTTCCCTGCTTTCTAAAATTAATAGCCTCAGGACTGACAGACACTACTTGCGTGACAATTGCAAATTATATAGTTTAATTATATACAACGTTATTTGCTTAAACACAAATTTGAGAAAGAAGTGATATTAATCTTACAAGAAAAAAGAAACAAATTGTTTAATTAAAACATGACATTATCTAGAGAGGTTCTTCAAGAAAATATGGCTCTAAGAGTATTGCAAAGTTATAAAAATAAACAACACAACATTGGTATGGGATTTTAAAAAATGGTTTAAAAATCATAAAAAGGTAAACGTAAATTAAAAATTGCTTTGGACCAATTTGACAGTGAAATAAAAAAGACTATTGAGGATAGACGATGCAATTGAAGAAGCTAACGAAGAATGATGACTAGAGTGGACCAGAGTGGGCCATACATCAAATACACGCATAAATGAGAGATAACAGTTGACATTCAATAATTGTGACAATGACCAATATGGGTCAAACATTAGAAACAAAGACAGACACGCTACCGACACAACAAGTGAACAGGTCACTCCTTTAGTTGAGACAAATGTGTTAAAAGTAACAGAAAGAACAGCAACAAAGCACAAAAGGAGAATACCGTATCGCGGACGTGGTGGACATGAAAGAGAAACGGCTCAGGCAAAGCAAGGTGAGCGTGAAAATAAGCAATACGGAAGGGAGGTCAAGGATAACATTCGCGTCTTTGTTAGAAAGACAAACAAAGCACGTCAAACTTCTTACCTAAGTTAACGGAGGGAAGATAAATTATCACAGTGATAGATGCTTCGCTGAAGGTCATCATGCGTGAGAATCACGTGAGAGAAACATGCAACTTCAATCGGACCATTAATGAGTCAAGTAGGTCGAATATAAAGAGATAAATTAGTAGATCAAAACAAGAGTGATTTGTTAGTAGAGTTGAATGCTTAGGCATTACTTAAAAGGTGATAGTAAATCCATTAAGGGAAACTCATAGAGGTGACTATGACCAAGAAAATATTAGTCTACGACAAGCATTTTATAAAAGGAAAAGACAGATCCAGCATTTAAGAGATGTGAATGTTTAAAAAAAAAGGGTAATTTCAATTAGAGTTACAATTTTAAGCCGCTAAAGGTACATGACAGTACAATAGCCACTAAAGACAGGCTAACAGGTAAGTTAACCAATAGGGTTATGCGGCCTGGTAGTTTGTAAAAGTACGCACACATGGTAAACTTTTCTGTTAGAAAAATGTGTTATTGAATTCATGAGAATTTTATTTTTAAATTAGGTCTGCCCAAAACGGGAATTGGAACTTTTTGTCAAAACAAGGGAGAGGACTCTTTGAACCTGTTGTAAGTACCTGACGGCAAGACCAAACTGTTAGCTTAACTGTTACTTTAACTAAACTGGGCTGTTGATAGGCATTAATGACACTAGAGAATGATTTTGTTATGGGACTTTGAGAATAAGATTTTGTTTCGTTTGGACTTTGCATTTATGAGTTTGTGTACGAAATTAAGTAATCCGATTTAAGTACTGTACTCATTTATTTTATGAATACATTAACAACTTTCTCGTTTTTCAAGAATGTTTGCCTTATTGATATTCGATAAATGATGATTTGTAAACATTTTGAAATGTATTTGTTGAATTTACTTTGAAAACTTGGTTGTCTTTCATGACCTTTTCGCTTTAGTTACTTATATATAAATTTGGTAGATAAATTGTCTACACACTTTAAACATTAATTGGATACGTTAAATACTTTAATGTTTCGTGAATTTTTTGCTTTTTACAATGTATGGATGTTTTCAAAACATATGTATTTTTTAGGATTGTTCTACTTTATTAAGATGATAGATTGCTACAATGTGTATTGATCATAGTTGATGCTTTGAAAATGAGTTGTGTAATTATGAATACTTTTTTGATAACATATTTAGTTATGAATACGTTGCAAAATCTAATTGAGTTAATACTGTTAAACTGTACTTCTGTTTCAGAAATATGTTGCCTTACTGAAATTATTACAGACATGTTGTGAGGTCTGCTTTTGAAAATACATACTAATAATAGAAGTTATTTAGTTAATTTTGTGGATGAACACGGATTCTGATATTTTTTTAGGGAATTAAAATCATTTTTTACGATTTTGATATTATCCTAGTAATAACGTATTTATACATTGTTATAATTGTTACATGTATGAACATGCTTAGAGTTTTATATAACAGTGGTGTGCTTACTGAAATTGCTGATGGGTTAATATATTGACATAGAATTAGTACTTATTGAATCCATGTCTCTCACGGGCGGGTGTGCGGAAAATCAAAATTCAAAAATAACTCTTATTACCGTAATTCCATAGAGCTAAAATTTAGCACATACACGTGTAACACTTAATAATGCATTGTTTCAAAATTTCAGATCCATCAAATGTAGCGTAATTATGCGAATGATGCATTGTATTTTGCATTCATAACATCAGTATTTTAATGCTGATTCGTTAAATAACTGTAATCAACATACACAGTTAATTTGTTAGTGTTTTATGTTTCAATATTTTGACTGAGCCTTGTGTGAGCCTGTTTTCATATATGGGTGAATTATTCTGCCTTGCATGAGTATATATATGAATAGAGCATCAAAGCTCTATATACTTTACTTTAAGTTTGGTTGGTTCCCCTTATGTTCCATACACTGACGTAAAGTCTGCCAAATGCTGCACTTACTTTTAAGATGTCCACATTCACTTAATAATCAATGTTGACATTCTAAAGCAATCTACTGTCAAGTTAGTAAATTGACTCACTGCTTTGATTCTGTCATTATTTTATGTTTATATTAGGTTTAGAGTTAGTTTGTCCTGTTACCGGTTGGTGCGTAACTTCTGTCTTCTTTGTGCTGATAGTGAGTCTATCGTTTTAACACGCAGTTGAAAAGTTGTCTACGTGTCCCTTCAAGTGTGATTCTGTTCCAGCTTTAAACGCAACGCCATCAGCAAAAAAGATGGTCTAGGATAGTGTCTGTATTGACTTTTGTTATTCCCTTAAGCGTCGTAAGGTTCTACAAATAATCAGTGTTTTGTTTTCTTTAAAGAAGAGAATGTGTTTTTTATGTTTAAAAAAATTAGTGTTTCTTTTGTTTTGTATTAAAAGACCATGTGTTTACATACGTCCAAATTATATTTCCCGTCTACGTCGCACAAGAAAGCACCAGTGCTGACGTATTTTTTTATTAAATTTTGTTTAATAGACTTTATTGGGAGAAAACGTTAAAAGCATTTTTTTTTCGAAGGGATTTTAGAGTTTAAATTATAATTTCATGAGATTAGTCATAATAAATTGTGTTACTGATTTTTTTTTCTAAACAGTTTTAAAATGTAGAGGAGTATAAAATTAGAAAATATAATACATTTTTAATCTTATTCGTTTCAAAATAAGTAAACTATAACATTTATTTATCTCATTTAACATATTTGAGAAAATTAATTATTCCAAAGCTGAAGCACTGCCAAGCGATATAGATTTAATAAAAAATATATATATTTTGTAAGTGGCAGCGGATCATTCTGCTTTAGCCTCTTGGTTTTTCAATTCAGTAGCATATTTATCAGATTAATTTATATCTAATATGAAGTTTGAAATTTTGGCAGTAGAAACGTTCACATATTTTAGGATAGCTACTTAATTTCTTTGATCAAATTATTATTTTAATATTTAAATAATTTTGATAAAAATTTCCGTTACAAATTTCATTCTTAGAAGCTTATTTTCGACAAGGAATTTGCCACCCCTAAAAATGTGCCGCCCGGGGTATTTGTCCCCTAGCCCCCCTCTCGCTACGCCAATGCTAGAGGATAGAAGAACTAAGAGAAAACTAGTAATTTTACATAAAGCAATTAATTATATTTTAGAAATACAGCACAAGATAACTTAATACAACCCTTAGTTAGACATAAGTATAAAAAACCAATTTCTTATTACGTATGCAAGAACAGACACATACACAATTTTCGTTCTTCCAGTCCGGAATTCCGGCGTGGAATGGATTGCCTGCAGAAACAAGAAAAAGTAACACATTTTTAACACTTAAACTCTATTAAGAATGCAGGAAGAAACACAAACCATAGATTAGCATAGGACGCAATGATCTTATGTATAGAAGGAGCGTCTATAAGAGATACAAAAAGATAGTGAAATAAAAGAGCCGTGGTTTATTTTGATGTGTTTTATTAATACGAGTATGTTGATATACTTCTTTGTGTGTATGTGTGTGTATACATATGGGTGTGCGAGAGAAAAGGCCTTTAAAAAACAACTTATTTTCTATTTGAAAATAAATATGTTTCAAATCACTTTTATTGTCATTTAAGTATTTATTATTTATTTAGTGAAGGTCTACATAATGTAGACTACATTGTAATATCGTAAACCGCATGAAGCATTTTTTAAACAACTTTTAACCGGCCTTCAGACAACGAACTGTGTTAACAGCCTTAGATTATATTTTATTTTAAAACATACAAATTAAACATTGACTATTAATCATCACGGTTAAAGTCTTTGTTTAGAAAAAAATATTAATTATTAACAATATTTTAAAAATGTAATATTTTAAATCCCTCAATTGACTGACGGGCATCCCATACAAAAGAGGTCGGCGAACAGGGGTAAATAACCTCATCTGGGGTCAAAAGGGAATTCTTGGGGTAATTAATACTCATTTTGGACATATAACATCCACTACAATCCACTAGATATATTAAAATACGTCATGTGTACGTGTACGCTTGAAACATATGCCCATTATTGAACCGGTTCCTTCCAGAAAATGCATTTTTTAAAATTTGACATCTGTGTAGATTTCTTACCCACATGCTATACGAATACATCACAAATGCTTTGATGTCAACATCAAACGACGCAATTTCATACGTTATCTTGTGGGTTCTCAAACTTAAGGATTATGATTAGATTTAATTTTCGTGTCTTGATAGCTTACGCCAACCAGCGTATGATGACCTACCCACTGGCACATTGTGAAGCACTGATTTATTATACAAATTTTTTTTACAAAATAAATTTTTAAAAAATTAATAATTACATAAATTGTAGGCGACGAAACATTTCAGTGGACGTTTAATTTAAAGTTACCCTTTTGAAGTGACGTCACATTTCTTCAACCCCTTCCCTCCCCCTTGTCACGCATCGTCACAAAAGTGTGACCCCCTCCACTCCCCCTAGGTGCGTGACGTCATTTATGGACGGCCCCTATGCTACATGAGTTCTCCAATAATACATGTGATTGTTTTTGTGACGTTTGCTTTCCCAGACGACTAGAAAATAATATTTACATTAAAAAGAAATTACCGAAACTTTCTAAAAACAAATTAAACTATGTGTTATTATATTCACTGTGATTTTAATAAAGAAATATATGAAAAACGATTTTAGGGCTTGACATACTAGCAAAATTACTTTTTAATATAAAATTATTTATAAAGACGTGTCTTATAGGAAATAGCATAAGAAAAGTGTATATTCCTAGGAAAAAAAAATCAAACATCATTTGGCAAGCTTGTATAAATTTTGATATAGACGTCATTTTTTCAGGCAAAAAGGAACATTAAAATCCATAAAATTGCATTTATACTTATAAAATGCAACAAATCTCCTTTTGATGCATTAGAAAATTAGATCGACGAAAACAATTGTAAATATTTGTAGGTGGAAAATATATTATTTAACTTAGGTTTCTTTAAATAGTACACATTTCTGTTTTTTGGAACGATTGGTCCATAAACTGCCCTAGACAAAAATAATTAAAACAACAATTTTCTGATCTAGCATTAAAGTCACAGTCTGCAGCAAAAATACAGTCCATGATAGTGTCTGAGTTGACTGGTGTTGTTTCTTTAATCCTCATGAGATTGCACAAATAATCATTATTTTAGATCAGTAACTTTTTTTAAATTAAAGAAACATGTGTTAAAATATGTAGGTAGGTCTTTCTTATATTTTCCGTCGTGTTGCATAAAGTTACATTCGATTGCCATAGAAAGAGATTGTTGGGATGCAATCAGATTTTGAACACGATCCTTCCTGGCCTGACGTTTTTACTTAGCATCATCTTGTCTATTTGCCTTATAGACTTATGTGCTGTTCCGTATCATAAGACGCAATTTGGTGTGGTCGCTGACGCTGCTGCCTCCCAGTAGTCATGCTAAATGTCAAAGGCCTAAAGAATGGCTTTAAAAGAATCTTTGTAGCGGTTACGTGGTCCTCAGCGGGCTCTCTGCACATCTGTAAGCTCGAAATAGAAGAGGATGTTTCGGAATCTAATCGTACGGAATGCACACGTTATGTAATTTGAGCCAAAGTTGATACTGCATGTGGTTTGTGTGTACAATGGGAAGACCTGCCTTGACAAATACTTGGGTTTCTGGATCATTTTCCTGCCATTTTATATTGATAGGTTTTTTCAGCCTTTAGTTAAAAGTGGTTCAACAACCTTGCACATCGTTGATATACCATTCTTGTTGTCCATGAGTTTAGTTATAAAGAAAGCTCTACAGTTAGTATACTTATAGTTTGGTTTGGATGGTGATTTCACTTATGTTCCAGGCACTGACATACAGTCTTCCAAATGGTGCACTTGCTTTGGAGATATAAAAATTCATCTCATCATCAGTCTTGGCATTCTGAGACAATATATTGTCAAGTTAATCAAAGCGCGCGGCTCACTATGTTTATTCTGTCGTTATTATATGTTTATATTAGGTTCAATGTAGGTTTGGCCTGGAATGGTACATAACTTCAGTCTTCTTTGTGCTGATAGTGAGTCCATAGTTTGTAAAAGTAATTGAATATTTATCTACGTGACCTTTCAAGTGTCCTTCTGATCAAGCGTTAAAAGCAAAATCGTTATTAATAAGAAGGTTAAGGATATTGTCGGACCAGACTTTTACTACTAATTTTAGCCTTAAAAGTTTGCTTAAATTATCAGTATTTTGTTACTGTTAATTGTAAATAACAGAATTGTTATGTTTATTTATATATATACATTAATGTATATATATATATATATTAGGGCTGCGGAAATTAACGATTAATTTCTCGATTAATCGTTAAAATTTTTTAACGATTACAATTTTTTAACGATTAATCGACCCAGCACTTATAAATCTACTGGAAGTCAAAAAGTAAAATATTTCTGCCGATAAATATAAACTAATTTCCGGATGATTACACGAACATTTTGGTTTTAAACTACTCACTTAGGGGATTGTTCAAAATGTTGATAAAGGTTATTGTTTCCATTTCCTACCATGCAATGTTCCCTCTAAGTCTAAGCTCAATGTTTCGTGTGCAAAGTTTAAAAAAAAACTCGGGTGCAAAGTTGCATAACGTCTATTTTTTGTGCAAATTTTTACAAAATTTTTTGCGTGGTGATTCTAAACTCCTGCGTGGCGTCGGTAAAATATATGCGCAGCGGCGCTGCTTAAAGTGAACATTGCTACCATGGTTCTAACACTTCGCTTACGTATCACCTGCAAACCAAACATCCACTACAGTATCAGAAACTTCAGTTGAGACAATCTAAGGATATGTAAACGATTGTTCAACTCGGCTGGTTATATTGTCAATAAGACCCGCTCATCACTTGAATCAAATAATGTCAATACACTTGTCTGTTTGTGTTGTTCGTTAAATTAACTTTTTGAAAGTTAACAATTAATTATAAATTAATCGATAACAGCCGAAATATATATATATATAAATTTGGGAACGCAAAAACGAAATAGGAAAAACGCGAAAATAGAAGTAGTAAAGTAGATCAGATTGCCAACATGGGTGACCCATCAAAATCGCGCACAATAAAAGGGGCAATCCATAAAAAACGTCACGCTATTTTTGACCATTTTAACTCCCCCCTCCCCCTGTCACAAATATTGGACCCCCTCCCCCCTATAAAGTACGTCACACTTTTGAAAAAAAAATTTAATTAACAAAATAATTAAAATTTAATTTTAAAAAACACCATGACGTCACACATGGCCGGAACCCCCTCCCACCCTCTGTCACAAACTGTCACAATTTCTTACACCCCTCCCCCCTCTGGAGCGTGACGTACTTTATGGACGGCCACAAAAGAGCACCTACATAAAAGCGCCGTGCTAAGAACGCCGACACAGAGCGCAAAGATTGATTGTAGGCGGTTGTCCGCTCTCCGCTATGTTTCATTGATGTTCTTTGGACGTGATGCCGCCAAAACGGGTAACAAGCTTTTCCATCTTGTGTATGGAAAGACGCACAATCCCTAGAGAAATACACCACAGTAAAAAAAAAGTAAATAATTTAATGTTCCTTTGCTCACGGACCACCAAGCACATCTCCGCGGACCACTAGTTGTCCGCGGACCCCAGGTTGGGGACCACTGATCTATAGCGATTGGTCCCTCAAAAACATATGACTCCTACAGTCAATCTCTAGCGGAGAAAAATCTACATAATAAGCGGAGGTTCAAAACGAGTTACTTGTGGTGTAGTTTTTTTTCATAATTCAGAATGTTGTTCCCATCTTGAAGTGATGCCTGCCGCTTATTCCAATGACAATTCTGTTAAATACTTTTTCCTGGATGGTCCTGGGGTAGTGGGAAGAGTTTTAAGTTTTATTTGTTTTATGTTGTTGTTTTGTTGTTGTTGTTTTGTGGTTGTTGTTATTGTTGTTGTTTTGTTGTTGTTGCTTTGTTGTTGTTGCTGTTGTTGTTTTGTTGTTGTTTTGTTTTTGTTGCTTTAGTTGTTGTTTTTGTTGTTGTTGTTGCTGTTGTTGTTGCTGTTGTTGTTTTGTTTTTGTTTTGCTGTTGTTGTTGTTGTCCACATCCCTTGCCCTGCGACGACAATGTTTTCAAACGCTTCTGCATAACAACTACCAAAACAGAGCGTCCATTAACTTCACAGGTCACACTACACTTATTCCCGTCATTGGGCGGGCTTTGTTACTAGTTGGGAGGTATAAAAATAATTAAAAAATTAAAGATTCTCGCCTTAAGAATTTTTGAGAGGTATTTCGGACATCACGACAATTTCTGCCTTGCCTCCATACACTCCTGAAGTATTCATGTACTGAGCGTATTGTTGAGAGTGTATTACTACTTTTCCGTCATTTAGAACAACAGAGAGCTCGTCGCTGAAGTTATCTCAATGCAAAGAAACAAATAGTATAGCCATCTTTCCAAATTGGAGAGCAACAACTTCGTCTGTGATCTTTTTCCCAGAAATATGCGACTGATAGAAACTGAAAGTTAGCTGATGAAGAAATTTGTATAATATTGAACGAAGCTTTTTTCCGTGAAATACATGCGAAACGGTGTTTATTTTCGCTAAGAAAGGGGAAAAGAATAGCCATACTCATTTTTATTAGTCTAAAATGTCCCTAGGGTGAACCTAAGTCCTTCCCCATGTCAGGCGGATGTAAAACCAATACACTACGAAATACGTGTACTATGTGAAGGAAAATCGAAGTTGAATGCATAAAGCATAGCTGGTCTCAAGACATGCCCCACCCCATTTTATGAATTATATAGAGAGATTTTGGTTCATTTAAAGAATTGTACATGGCTTAATCAATGTATGTTTTAATTGTCTTTTTATTTATATGTGTTAACATTTACAAATCGTGTCAAATTATATTCCCCCTCAATGTCGCACAGCAAAACACCAGTGCTGACGTATGTAATGAGAAATTTTGTTTGATAACAAAAGAACCGAAGGTAAATGATAGCATCGTTTTGTTTTTAATTATTTATTTTGTTTAAAGTTTACTTTTAAATTTCACACGAGCAGATTATGACCTGAAGGAGAAGTTCAAGTCAGTTCTTTTGCTGGAGTTGTATGGATGTTTGCTAGCAGCATTTCCGCCCTTAAAAACTTAGCTGCCAAACTTGTGTCACTATTTGTGTCCACATACATTTGCGAGCAAGCTTTTTTCTTGCATTAAAATAAACAAGTCTAACAACAGAATAATTTTGAGTGACTGAAATTTAAAAGCAGTCATGTGAATCACAGCCAGTAAACTGGTTCCACAGTACAAGAACATTATCCGAAATTGTGAACACTTAGATACTTCTCATTAATTATAATTGTGCTCTATGGTCAGCTTATATGTATATATTATTCCTACTTCTTCATAGTTATTATGGCAGGTAACAATAAACTTGTGTTAAATAATAGTGAATAGTACAATACTATTATCAAATTAGAAACTGCTTCAGTTCGTATTTTAAAATGTAATTTACATGTGTAATTGAGCGGCCGTTTGAAATAAAATATCAGGTAAATGGTTATTATCATTAATTTATATTTAGACGTTGTCAATTGTAATTGCAGTAGACAAAATATGTATGCGGCCCGCCTATAACAATACAGTTTTCAATCCGGCCCTCTGTAGAAAAAGGTTGCCCACCTCTGCTTTAATTGTTAACACAAAATTATTCCAGTGTATTCCTTAGCAAGGGCTTTGAATTAAATGTCTAGAAATATAAAGTAAAGAAATTCCAGCAAAGGAGAAAACGATACTTTTAAAATACGTGTTCCTTGGAACATGTGGGAAATAATATTAATTGAAAATGTCTGCCAGGCAATGTGGCTACATTTGGAAATGAAAAATAAATCAAATTGAAATATCTAAAGTTTCCTTAAGTTTAAGAGAGAACTATAGAAGGTACCAAATTGTCACGCAACGTCATTTCATGGTGTATCAAGGTGCCTGTGAGTCACCGCCACTCGTGTAAGCTGTCTTGCAGGTTGCCAATTAATCAAGTCAGGGAATTTTAATATACCGTATATACTCGTTCTATAGCCCGTTTGTCAGGGGTATGAGAATCACTGAGTGAATGCTTGATGACTGGAGTGAACACTTTTCATGAATATAATGTTTAGTGAATTGTTGGTCACACGGGTGTGTGACCAGAAAACACGCCAGGGTCAGTTGAGACCAGTTTTGGGGGTTTAAAGGGACGAGTTGAGTCGAGACGAGTTTGCAGAGTTGAGAGGCAGACCGGTCGGAAAAGACCAGGGACCTGCAGAGTTGCAGTATACAGACTTGAGGTTTAACATCGCCCAGAAGCGGTCGGGTCGGACCGAGGGGACTTAGACAATGTGTGCATACATAGATCTGAAGAGGACTTGAGCAGGGTCCCAGGAGCGGTCGAGTCAGACCGAGGGCGTGCTCGTGAAGAAACTATAATGTCGCGTTGTGTGTACAGCAAGTAGTTGTAATGTGTATTTGTTGTCTAGGCAGGACAGCCAGTGTGTACAAATGTATTGTTTTTTATGTTTGTATGTTTGCCGTCGCTGTCTGTCCCACTCTCATTTAAAAACCAAATAACGGACAACGACAAAATTTGGCAGGACGGTTCCTTTTAACCTGCAGATGGTTTTGACATAGTTTTTGTAATTGTCGCTTTTGCTCGAAAGAAGTAAAATAAAAAAAATCAGAAAATGTAGAGACAAAAAGAAATAAATTATATATCTTTCCCATATTGAACAGCTTTGTACGGGCATTCAAAACGATTTCGTTTTAATGAACTATTTTTTTTCTAATACACCATGATTGGAGTTGCGATTTCTAAAAACTTGTATTGCCTTATGGCGCTTTCCTTAATCTTTATTTATGGTGTGCACTTTTTCATGAACGCGTTTTAAATTGAGCTTTGTCATTTTATTATTATACGCTACAATATTGACATCTACTTTTGTTTTACAATAGCGTAACAATGAATACGCTGTATTATTTTTTTCATAATGTTACTTATGTACTTTCTCTCTTATACTTTTTCTTTCAATGCAGTTGTCACACTATGCAAGGTCGCTACTATTCTTTCTGCTATTAGTTTTATCATTTTCTAAGGAGTGTATTACGTTTACAAACACAAAATAAACTTAAATATATTTGCATTTTATAGTGTCTATATATCCATATATTGATATGAACATTAAGTCACAACAAATAATAATTCATTTGTTAGAGAGTTGTGCTTACAAACTTTGCAAAGAATACTGAAGGGTCTACGCTAACTGACAACCTCTCTCCGCTTGAAAACACTCGGTCTATCAGGACCATCTACATTTACCTTCCCATACCCCTCTATCCTACTCTGGCAATCTTTATCTTTCACAGCTAGGTACCACACAGTGAGGTTTTCTCACTTCGACAATAACAATCAGCCATGTATTAAGTACCTGTAGTATTATCTATGCATATGAGTGGCTTTGTAAAAAAAATTGATTCCTACACATGTACAACCTACTCTTTTTTGTGTGACTTCTGTTCAAAATTCAAAACATGTTTGTTTATTCTAATTATGGTCTCTATTTTATCAATAATTTTAAATTTTGCTTGCTTTCAAGAACTATAAAAACAAAATTCATATAATATCTATACACAATTATTAAAACATAGTGGAAAATCTGTCAAATTTACTTTCAAATACAACTCTCCGGTACAAGCACACATTTCCGCTAAAAACTTTGAAAGAAATTTATGACGCGCTAAATCGAACCACTAATAAACTTATATGTTATGTCAAGAATTACACACCATATCTATTCATCATATAACGTTTTTTTGTTATTTTTATTTCACATAATATATTATAAAATGTGTAAGTACATCATATGAATTCCCTCAAAATAATAATTTTATAATGTTATTGTTTTTTTTTGCATGTAAATCTATAACTTTTATCAAACATATCTGAAGTCGGATTAAACCAATTATTTGTTTTAACTTGAGATTTACATTAGATTACTTCTTATTTGTGTGGATTTTAAAAAGAAAATTGCCTAGAAAGAATAAAAGCTCAATCGGAAGAAAATCTTCTGCTGCAGTAAAAAAGAATGCAAATGTCAATAATGATGGAAGATGTAAGAGATAAAATACTGGCTTCTACTTCTGAAAAAGAGAATATAAAAATATTTAAAAAATCGGAGATCAACCCAACATTTTTGTGCATAATAGAAACAGCCAATATGGAAAACAAGAATTCAGAACAACAAAAAGACAGATTTAATGACGAAAGTCTCACACTTGATAATGAACAAATACAAGAAACACAAGAATCAAGAAAGTCACGACTGGAGGACATAAGAAAGGGGACTTTAGAATAAAGAATACTAGAAGCACAGGAAATTATCAAATCTGGACTGGAAACACTACAGATAAGAGCTTCTGAAATATGAGACTGTAAACACATAAATCTAGAAAAAAGAGACTGGAGACAGTAAGAAAAAGAGTGTCAGAACAAAGACGACTTGAAGCGCATGAATCAAGAAAATTAAGACTGGAGACAGTAAGAAAAACAGTGCCAGAACAAAGACGAGTTGAAACGCATGAATCAAGAAAATTGAGACGGGAGACAGTACGCAAAAGAGTGTCAGAAAAAAGAAGACTTGAAACGCATAAATCTAGGAGTAACCGATTGGAAGCATTAAGAAAAAGAAATTCTAAAAAAAGAATGCATAAAACACCAGAGCTCAGAAATGCCACATTGGATGTGATGAGAAAAAAATTATATGAAAAAAATGGTATCTTAATTGTTCTGACTCAACTAAAGAGAAAAAATTTACTTGAACAAATAGGATGATATCCTTATTTACACTTCAAGATAAACATATATTTTTGAAGCATCATCTTATTCATTATTGTGTACCACTTTCCCATGTTCGTTCGGTCTTAAATTTAATGTTTTCAATAGTCTTTGCAATCTACATTTGTTTTATATCATGTTAATTTATAATCCGATAAGCAAGTTATTAAGAACAAGTCAATAAAAGAATGTCAAAATGATCAATATAACTGTTTTCCTTTTCGTTTTCCCACATGAAACCTGAAAAAGCATGGTATTTTGCTAGTATATATATATATATATATATATATATATATATATATATATATATATATATATATATACTAGAAATATACCCGCTCTTCGTAGCGGGAGTGTGCTGACCCTTTTTCCAAGTATTAGTTGCTCTTTTTATGACAACTTTAATTTGCCAAGTTATGTTTCAGATTTATCTGTTAGTTAAAATCGTATGGGAAACAGAGATATTCCATTTTAAGGACAAAAAATTAAATCTATTTAAGAAAAAGAGAGAGAGAGAGGAAAAACAACAACAGACACATTTATTTAATTTTCACCATGTTACCGCATGAGTTGTTTCACTTAATGCAGTGCCTTTTAACATTACCTTACTATTTAAAAGATATGATTTATTAAATAATGAATCTTGACGACCATAATAACTAAATTTACTATTTCATTCCAACGTGTACTAAATAAACACAACTGATATGTTTTCCGAAAGAGCTCTACCACCCTCGTCACTCAAAAATTCCATGTATAATTACGACACTGCATATAAACACAATTGTAAATAATACACTCTTTGTAACCGCGTCTACGAGATAAAGAACATATCGCGCTATTCCTTAAAAAGGCAAAGGCTACATAACTCATAGCGCCAATAAACACAATTATAAATGTATTTGCTAAAATACTTTTTAAAAAAAACCTTCGTATTAAAATTTAAAATCATATTAAGAAATGTGCACACAATATTTATACAATAAAAGATTATAGAAATCTGACCGCATAAAATAAAGTCTTGTAATAACGTAAATGTACTGGACCACAATAACTCTTCCTTTTGACGTATTCATAGTTGTTTTAACAGGGAAATAATATTTTCAGAAAGTAACGACTCTAAATTGTACGATTTATATTTACGGTTTTTTTTTGCAATGTGTATAATTTCAAAACGGAATTCTTTTTTTTTGTTCCCTATTTCTGATAAGGCATCATATTTTGTAAAATATATTCAACTAGACGCCCCGCGGCGTAGCATACGCCGCAAACTTGCTCATGGAGAGTTCAAAGAAAGTTAAGAAAGAACGGACGCAAACTTCAGCACGAAGAAGTCAAAAGAACACGAGTGAACGTCGGTTTGTAACTGCCAACTCATTATTACTTATTTTCGAGACGTTTGCAGTCGAAATTCGGTACACCCCTATTTATATGAAGTCAGCTGTAAAACGACAATCGGTTTAAAATCGGAGTTACATAATCGATAATCGGTTTTCCAAAAAAACAACAACACGCAATTAACAACCCTTAATATGACTGACCCTCGCTAGGATCGGCCGAACAAAGTTTGTGTTTAAGGGATTGCAGTAATAAATGGGAGGCGGGTAACAACAACCTAAGTGTGCATGGCTTCACCTTTGCTCGCTATTTTTTTATTTACTTTTTGCTGATTTTTGTGTCTGTACTCCCCGCCCCAACCGTTCTTTGCACTGTCTATGATGAGTCAGTCTGCGGCGTATGCTATGCAATAAATAGGTAAAAGAACGGGAACACACAGACATTTTAAAAAAAAACTAAAAAAAAACAAAAAACAATATATTCGACGTGGCTTGAACCCGGGACCTTCCTCGCATGAGGCGGACATGTTTAATAGTACAATACGAATCTCACGTTTTCTGTGAAGGAAAAATGCAAGGGAAACGCAAGGGTCATTGTTGGTCCCCCTCCACTACCTTCGCTTGTCAACCGTTAGCTGTGTTTAGTTGACCCGAGCGAGGGTCATTCGTCATGCTCGGTTGCACTTACTTGCAACTTACTTGCCTCGGATGGTCCCATGAAGAGAATTATATATATAGATACACACACACCAGATTTTGTTTCTGAAAAAAAATATATCCACATTAAAAAACAATTCAACCGTATGTTCATAAGCACATCTGAAAAATGATTAAAAAGCAACTTTAGAAATGGCCTATGTTATTCCGACTACAAAGAAATGAACATAACATGTTCAACTCGCAATTCATATTAATTAAGCGTTTTAGGATCACTTTATTAAATTTAGTCAACTTCTGTTAATACGTTCGGTAGCAAAAGTTTATAATGTATAGTATATATATATATATGTATAGCTTATGTAAACTTTTTTAAAGTGTAAGTTTATTGACATATAGCGCCAATAAATTACATTATAAATGTTATATATAAAAAGTACTTTCTAAAATACTTGAAAGAAACTAAAGCAGTAGTATTAAAAGGAATTCAAGAAAATTTGCGCACCGTATTTAGACAAAAATAATAAATGGTTATAGAAATATTATGGCTTAATAAAAAGTATGCTCATAACAACTGGACCAAAAATAACTCTACTTTTGAAATCTATTTATAGTTGTTTTAACATGGAAATAATAATTGAATTGTTATATATTTGTGTCTACATGTACGATTAAAATTTACTGCTGTATGCAATTGTTATAATATCATAAAGGAATGACATTCTTTTTTGAGTCACTTTCATTGCCCAACAACATATTTTGTTTATAAAAAATAAAAAAATTATCTTCCATATTTAAAAAATAAAAAACAAAAACAAATCAAATGTCCGTTAAAAAACAAATGTGAAACAATAACAATGGTTAATACTAAAAATGACCTAAGTTAATCCAACTACAAAGGAATGAACATAACAAATTCAATTCGCAAAAAAAAAGATAATTAAGCGTTTTCAGGATCACTTTATTTAGTTTAATCTACGATGTAAATAGGTCCAGTAGCCTAAGTTTAAATTTTAAATTATATAAGTGTATAGATTGTGCAAAAGACAAAGGAAATATAAATGTTTTTTTAATTGGACACAGCTAAATTTAAGATGCGTACACGAAAATGTGCGCACCGTAATTAGACAATAATAATAATAATAATAAATTGATTATTTATATAGCGTTGTATCCCAGTAAGGAACTGGGCTCACAGCGCTTTACATGAAAGAAATAACATACTTATAAGTATTAAATTAACATTCATATCACAACAAACACACACAATTACAATACATTATACATAAGCTACGTTAATCATTTACAAGAAATGTTGTTTCATCAATTTTAAAAATAAATTTTGAAAAGATGTGTCTTAAGTGCAGTCTTGAAGGACTTGGTTGTTTGAATACCACGTATGTGTAATGGTAGAGAATTCCATTGTTTGGCTGCACAAAAAGAGAACGACCTTTCACCAAACGTTTTGGTGCGTGTCGTAGGAACAGAGAGAACGCGTGTGTCTGCAGAAGATCTTAGCTTGCGAGTGGGTGAGTAGACCGACAAAAGTTCAGTAAGATACGATGGGCTTGAGTCCGAAAAGAAATTGTGACAGAGATAAAAATATAAAATGTCGTCATTGTTTTATGCTTATATTTTAATTTTTTTAAAGGCAACCATGTAAAAATAGGATTTCAGGATTTATAATTATCATGAAATTGTTTGTGTACATTTCAGAAAGTTTGATATTTCGTTTTTATCAAACACTGATAAGTCACTTTTGTTAATCATGTATATTGATTCCCGTGGTCTGTATGGATTGTATAGAAATATTAAATTGCGGCATTGTTTTATGCTTTTATTTTATTTTTTGAAAAAAAGCGTTCACAAAAATGTGCGCACCGTAATTAGACAATGTAATATTTTTTGAATGCGCTTCGCTGAAAATAAAGCATTGGGGGAAAAAAACTTCACCAAAAATAACTCGCTTTTAACGGAATTTCAACGTCCGCGTAAAGTTGTTCAATATAGAAATGATGTTAAATTTTTCATTATATGTCTCTGCATTTTCTGATTATTTAATTTACGCCATACGGGTAAAACGGACAATTACAAAAAAAATAATTAAAACCATCTCCGGGATAAAAGGAACCGTCATGCCAAATTTGGTCCCCGTCCGTCATTTGGTTTTTCCGTGGCTGTGTAAAGAACAGAAAGTTCTTAGATGAATTGATAAAATGGGAAACTAACTGGAGTATGTCTTTCCACCCAGAAAAGTGTCAACTGTTAAGAGGAACAAAGAAAAAGAAACAAATAAATTCAAAATATTACATTCATGGAAAAGAACTGACCCAAACTAAAGATGCAAAATACTTAGGTGTCTTAATAAATGAGAAACTATCATGGAATCCCCATGTCAATGAAGTTATTAAAACAATCAAACAAAATCTTAGGCTTTATAAAAAGAAACTTTAACAAATGTAATAGAGATATTAAACTAAAATGCTACCTCACTTTGGTGAGACCTGTACTAGAATATGCATCTTCTGTATGGGACCCATCCATCAAAGAAAACATTGATAAACTAGAACAAATTCAAAAAAGAGCTGCCAGATTCATTACTGGAGAATATTCAAAACTGACAAGAATAACACCATTAGTTAAATCATTAAACCTTGAAACACTAAGAGATAGAAGAACCAAGAGCAAAGTAGTAATCATACATAAAGCAATTAATTCTAATTTAGAAATACAACACAAAGATAACTTAATACAACCCTCAAATAGACATAAGGATAAAAACACCTTTCTTATTCCGTATGCAAGAACAAACACATACAAGTTTTCCTTCTTCCCGTCCGGAATTCGGGCGTGGAATGGGTTGCCTGAAGAATCCAGGAAAACCAACACTTTATCAACATTTAAATCTCTAATAAAAATGCAGGACTAAACACAAACCATAGATAAGCGTAGGACGCAATAATCTTCTGTATAGAAGGAGCGTCTTTAAACAGATAAGATAAGATAAGTTGAAATGTGAAACATACCGAAAGGTTGTTAAACATGTTTTATTCAATATATATAAGATGATGGGGGGCCAGGGGCCCAATATGTACTTGTTTCCTTATATGAGCTCTATAAAAAATTAAAATATAAAAATTATCCTACTTCCCGTGTAGGTAGAAGCATAAAACTTTCGGTGGTTGTTAAATATCCTTTGGCGATGGTAAAAGTTAAAAGAGTATATAAATTAACACTTACGGAGGGCCGGGGGCCCTAATGTAGTTTTTTTTCTTATATTTAAAACTGACTCAATACTAATTTCTTCAACTTCCGGTGAAGATAGAAGCATGAAACTTTGGGAACGTGCTTAATACACTCTTATGACGCTAATTGGCGGGAAATAATTAAAAGATTATCAATCATTGGTGGCTGGGGGCCCAAACCGTTTTTTTCTTATATGGGCTATATAAAACTGAATCAACACTAATTCCTTATCTTTCTTTGTAGATAGAAACATGAACATTGGAAAGATGTTGAGTACCATCTCGCAGTCGAAAAAAAAATCACTAACTAAGGGGCCGGGGGCCAAAACGGTATACATATAAGACGCATTTGGTGTGTGTTTGTCTGATCCCTAATAACTGAAGATCCATACAACCAAATAACGTGAAATTTGCAACACATACACAAAATTACATGAGAAAAGTTCTTAAACAGGTTTCGTTCCGTATATATAAAATACGGGGGGCCGTGTAGGTAGAAGCATGACACTTTCGGTGGTTGTTAAGTACCATTTGGCGATGGTAACAGGTAAAACATTATATAAATTATCACTCAGTCTCTTGGGATTGCTGGTATAGACTTGCAGACAGCATGCTTTTCTCATGGATATTTGATTGTGGCCTGCTCCAGAGATGGCAAGGAAGAAAATCTTTTTGTACACACTCCAAATGGAACTTCCAAAAATGCTCTCTATCACATTGCTTTAAGTTAAATGTACCCTTTATTGTATGCAAATAAAACAGTACTGTACGCTTCTACAGAAAACCTTATTTTAATCCCGGGTCCTTGCCAAAAGTATCTCTCTCTCTCTCTCTCTCTCTCTCTATATATATATATATATATATATATATATATATATATATAATTCATCACAGCAAGAGCGAGTATTTGCAAATAAGCATCACGAATGACCCTTGCTGGGGTCGACCAATCAGTTTATTTTTGGTAAGCAAAATTGGTGGAAAGAGGGTCTTGTCTCAAGACCAGCGATGGTTCTTGCGTGCACTTGCGTTGTTCCTTCACCGAATACAATGTAATTTGTAGTCCAGTGGTTATCACGTCTGCCTTACAAGCGGAAGGTACTGGGTTCAAGCCCAATGCGAAAACATAGTTTTAAATATATATATATATATATATTTTAAAGATGTGTGTTTGTGCCCGTTATTATTTCCCTTTTTTTCGAACTTTGCTGACCCTCGCTTGTAACGGCCAATCATACTTTATGTTTGGCAAGCTAGGTTGTTGAATGTTGTTTGGTGGGCAGCTAGATATTCGTATTGCGAATGTCTCGCGACCAACAATGCGTCTGTTCTATCCCCATTCGTTGCACTATCAAGTACGCCGAAAAGTGTATCTAGCTTTATAAACCAAGCCTGATTCATGCTTTATCTTGTAGGGCTTTAAGGACATGTAGATGCTCCTTTCCCTATCACTTTAGTACAGTTAAAATAACGTCAGTAAAATAAACGAGTGAATCTGTGCCTGGTGCAATGGAAAACTTCCTGCCAATCATTCATACGAAAAAGTATGAGAAGCACTGCTTTACACCAATAAGTACAATTATGTGGAATTACCAAAAAACGGCATTCAGTTTCGTGGAATTCCAAAAAGTACAACATATGTCTTTGAATACTGCGGCTCTATTAAGATAGTCATGAGACTTCTATTTTATTTTCAATTGAGCCTGTGATTCAAAGGAAATTAACTAAAACGACATGTACCACCAAGGCTTTAAACAACAGAGGAAGGTAGTTCCAGGAAGTGAACTAACAAATAATGAAATAAATGGAACAGTTCTTAAAAGGAAAAGTACAATTGTGTCTGGAATTTTTCAGACTACATGCAACCTGAAACTATGGAGATAAATAATAATAGTGCTTTGGCGATAAGTTTATATGACTACTAGCAATAAAGCCCGTCCAAGTGTAGGGTGACCTGTGAAGTTCATGGTAGGATATCACATCATTACCAACTTCCGTCTGCCAAGAGAACATACGTCGTCCCCCACACCGCTGTCTGTCAAATGACCGGACCTCCCCCCCCCCAACACCGCGGCCTGTCCATAGACCCTACCTCCCCAAACAACACGGTCTTTCGAGAGACCATATCTCCCCTCCACAGCGGTTTGTCGAGGGACCCGCCGTCTTGACCATACATGTGTAACACGTCAAAGATACTATACAATATAGTTATAATAAATAAACCGTAAAGACAAAGTTTTTTACTATAAATTCCTACGCACATCGCTCAAAAATAAACTCTTGAAAAAAAAACTTCACAAAAAATAACTCGTTTTAAACGTGGTTCAATATGTAAATGAGATTTAATTTTTCTCCGCTATTGATTGGCTGTAGGACCAATCGCTATTGATGACCGGACAGAACATTGCCCTTTATTATATATGACTAGCGTACACCCGTCAAAAATGACGGAAGTTTTCAATTGAAATCTATTTATTTTATTTAAAAAATGCACTTTTTTTTAGGGCGACTACGGCGCCGAACTTTTTCAGAAGCCCAATTAACTTGTCCTTGTTTGATAAATACGAAATATTAAACTTTCTGAAATGTTCATAAAGTATTTTATAATAGGGGTTGCAGGGCGCCTGCGGCGCCCCTTTGTGTTTTTTATTTTATTTTTAACCATCATCAAAATTACTATATGAACTAAATCAATGACGTCATATAATATGTTTTACAGCGTATCTTTAATTTGCACACCTTTTGATGCATTGTAGCAGTAATTTGGTTTTCCCTGCTTTCTAAAATTAGTAGCGCCAGGACAGACTGACTGACTTGCGTGACAATCTCAAAGTATATAGTTTTATTATGTTAAGAAACCACAAAATCATTTGAGTTTCATGAATATTATCATCGGGGTAAACATTTTATAATTTAAGACGCCAAGTTAAGGAATATTAAGTCCTTGCAGAATTATGAATAATAAATCCAGTGCCAAGAAATGATATGGCACAAGACTTTGGGACTTTTAAGGGAGAGGCAATTAGAACTTGGAAAACTATGTATTACGTTATCGATGTCTTAATGTGTCAAAAAGACTTAAAGTCTTATAATATAATTAAACGTTTACCAGAGTCTTATACTAAAATAGCTGACTCAACAATTGCCTGAGACTAGAAAAGTAAAGGACAATGAATGCCTGAGCTTAACAAACCCTTCATTACTATTACTGGAATAAACAGCGCCTGGAACAGCGACACAAATTAACTGCAAGTACGAGCGACTACACAGAAAAAAAGTTAAGGTGGAATAGCGACAAGAATAAAACAATTAATAGGGGTAATTAAAAGAAGTACCTTGGAGTAGCTGGAAAATAACTCTTAGGCTGTGGTTACACTGCACGCGAATTCGCCAATCTAGTATACGCGCGAACACGCATCTGAAATGTAAATTTGAGGGTGGTTACACTGCAAGCGTTTGCTTCAGCTGATATCGCGCGATTTTCATTGTTTGTCTTGACAACAACATTTAACCTTTTCGCTATTTAAACACACATTTTGTGTGTTAATATAGACATCGCCTACTTTCGCTTTTATTTGTTTAGCTTAACAACCACTGTTTTACGTTAATATTTGTATATAGAATTAGAATAGATAAAAATCGTATACCGTATTTATAACACGCACCTTCATTTTAAGAGTGAAATTTCAGGGGGTGGGGGGGATTAAATTTCAATTAAAGAACTTTAAACTAATTTAAGCAAAATAAGGGTAGCTCAGAAATTTTTTAAAATTAATATTATTACCACTTATAAAATAAATAATGTAAAAGGACAGTAAAAGCAACTCAACACGCTGCTACTGATCCACTCGCTGCTGTGCGGTATGTACATTATATCGGCGGTATGCACATTATATCGGCGGTATGTACATTATATCGGCGGTATGTACATTACATCGGCGGTGTATATGGACAAAATCGTGTATATTATACGGTACTTGTTAATACTGTAAAAACATGGCTTCTTAACATTATATAGGCGTATAACACGCATATATTATCTTCTTATCTTATCTATACAGACGCTCCTTCTATGCAGAAGATAGTTGCGTCCACAGACCATGACAGATGATCTGTTGGCAAGTGATGCAGCATTCACAGGCCACGGCTTTGTGGGTTCCACGCATTACCCAGCCGCCTAACTACATGTAGTGTTAGGTACCCATTCGGAGCGGGGTGACTCAGGGACGCCCTAGGCCCCGGGAACAAACCCTTGCCTTCACACGGATTCGAACCCGTGACCATCGGTACGACAGTCCAGTGTGCTGCCACTCGACCACCGCGTCATTTGACCCCTATATTCAGGGGGGAAATGTGCGTGTTATACGCCGATAAATACGGTAAATATATTTCCCCCATAATTTTATTACGATAGGTAAAGATCAGAGAGACATTTGGTTAAACACAAATCTTGCAGAGAGTTAAGAGTGTTGAATTTCATACATTGAAACATTGTTGCCTACGCTTAAGCCGCTAGAGTTACCGAAGTAGTTTGTCGTCCAAGAAGCTTTTAATTTTTCAGGATGAGACCTAAAACATTTGTTTAAAGATTTAAAACCCACTAATTTTGAAAATCAATTTCTACCGAAGAAAGGGTGGCCTGAGGTAAGTTAATGTGGGTGACCCGTCAAAACGGCCCCGGACAAAATGGCCCCTGACACATTGTTTACATTTTTTTATTATGTATTAGTATTAGGGCCATTATGTCGGAGCCCATTTGTCCGGGGCCGTTTTGTCGGTGAACGGTTAATTTGTGTTAGAAAAAAATAATTTTATAAACTAATAAGGCTAATAATTATTCAAGTAAATTAATTTACATTAGTTAACTACTTATTGAACAAATTGACAAATATCACTGTCATTTGTAGAAGTTTTGAATTGTAAGTGAAATTTTTATCACTTTAACTTTAAAGGTTTTTTTAATAAATTTTTAATTAAGAATATAATATTCAAATTCAAAGCTTATATAATTCAGGGCTATAGACTATGACTATGGTGAAAGCAGCACATTAATATTTATTATTAAATGTATAACAAAAATTTAGTTTGTTGCTGAGTTGTCTACAAAATATTATATATTATTAGATAATATTTAAATTAATATGAATTTTGTTCACTCATATGACACATTTTAATATATTATTATATTAATTTTAGGGTGATATTGATATTCATACAGATGATAAGTTATGACATAGTACATTAATAGTTTGCCTTGTCCGCAATATTAGTTAAAATAAGAATTTACTTTTACTTATGTATTTTCAGATTCCAGTCAACAGACTTAAAAAAAGACTTAGGACTTCTCATTTTATAGAATAACCACTTAACAATTTCAAAATAATTTATGAGACCTGATGCTATTTGGCAGTGTTTTGTTGATGAACATAAGCCTTATCAAAATACAGAAATATTGTTACAGATTGATTGCGAAAATTTGAGCAGCTATGGGATTATCCAAATTGTGTTGTTATCAATGGCAAGCATGTCTGCATCAAGTGCCCCAAATAATCTTGATCAAAACATTACAAGTATAAACAATGTCATTCTATTATTCTTCAAGTTGAACTTCAAGCCTTGGCTAATACCAAATATTATTTTAAAGTGTTGATTTTGGAGCTTATGGTAAGCCAAGTGACAGTGGGATTTTTCTTGAATCAAATATGTAAAATAAAATAGGGGTTGTTTCTCTTACCCTAATTATTATTATATCCAAGGGAGCTACCAGGAACCAATACAAAACTACCATATGTATTTACTAGCGATCAAGGATCCTTTAAAGGAATATCTAATTTATCCATACACATGGTGAAACAGAGAATTTGAAATGTACAACTTCAAGTATAGTTGGCCCTGTAAAGCTTAATACTTATTATAGTTATTTGAAGATCCAAACCTACTACATGTAATACTAATATTGTTCCATCATATGTCACATAATTACATTTGCTCATGTGAGTGTGGGTATGTAAATGTCATGAGTTTCCAAAAATAGTTAGTAAATAATAAAATCTAAAGTTATTGGATATAAATATGGAACATTAGTATTTCTGTTTTCAATTATTTATTTAAAGCTTAATAAGCTATATAAATTATTTTTAATGAATTATGAAAAAATGAAATTAAATAATCGTAACTTTAACGTTCATGAGTGATTTATGAACACATGATTTATAGTGGAGTTTTCATTGTGAATGATTAATATTATTAACACAATTGTAAAAATAACAATGTTTTAATAAAATATTATTTTTCTAAAATGTATAGTTAAGTACTTACATCTTTATTTTGGGTTAGATGTTTACCCTGAATGCAATAATTTGCATTTAATTTTCTTTTATACTCTTAAAATTTGAAAATAAATTTAGTTTAAACACTATGTATGATAATCCAATTACTTTCCAATTTTTTAATTCATCTAAATCTAAGTGTATTTGTAACATTTCTGTATACTCTTCACACTCAATTGTTCTATAGCTTATGTAATCATCAGCAAATATCATAACTTTTGCTCGAGATTTGTAGTACACGACATTTGAAGTATATAATATTTGAAGCGAGATTTGTAGTACACGACATTTGAAGTATATAATATTTGAAGCGAGATTTGTAGTACACGACATTTGAAGTACATGACATTTGAAATACATGATATTTGAAGTACATGACATTTGAAATACATGATATTTGAAGTACATGACATTTGAAACACATGATATTTGAAGTACATGACATTTGAAATACATGACATTTGAAGTACATGACATTCGAAGTACATGTCATTTTGAAACACATGACATTTGAAATACATGACATTTGAAGTACATGTCATTGGAAGAACATGTCATTTGAAGTACATGACATTTGTAGTACACGACATTTGTAGTACACGACATTTGAAGTATATAATATTTGAAGCGAGATTTGTAGTACACGACATTTGTAGTACACGACATTTGAAGTATATAATATTTGAAGCGAGATTTGTAGTACACGACATTTGTAGTACACGACATTTGAAGTATATAATATTTGAAGCGACATTTGAAGTACATGGCATTTGAAGTACACCACATTTTTGTCCTCTTGTGGCCAGTTTAATAAATGTCTTTTAAACTCTTTTAAATCTGTTTATCTTATTACGTGTAAGTGTGGGTGGGGGGAGGGGTATGCTAAGAAAGGCCCATAACTGGATCACCATTCTTGTATCCCCCTCCCCCCATAACTGGATTACCATTGTTGTATTCCATCCCCCTCCCCATACGTCACGTCATCTCACTCCATTCAATAACGTCTTGACGGTGTAATCCTTTTAGTTGGTTTAATGGTGAAGATATTAATGTCTGGGTCTCACTGACAAGTCGATGTAAACAAGAGAAATGCCGGAGATGGCGAAATAGTGTCGGATGAGGAATGGGAGTGTTACAATGTTTTGTGTGAGGTGACTTGTGTGTGTGTGGGTTGAGGTATGGGAGTGTTACAATGTTGTGTGTGAGGTGACGTGTGTGTGTGTGGGGTGAGGTATGGGAGTGTTACAATGTTGTGTGTGAGGTGACGTGTGTGTGTGTGGGGGTATGGGAGCGTCACAATGTTGTGTGTGACATGACTTGTGTGTGTGGGGGGTATGGGAGTGTTACAATGTTGTGTGTGAGGTGACTTGTGTGTGTGGGGGGGGGGTATGGGAGCGTTACAATGTTGTGTGTGAGGTGACTTGTGTGTGTGTGGAGGGTATGGGAGTGTTACAATGTTGTGTGTGAGGGGACGTGTGTGTGTGTGAGGTGAGGTATGGGAGTGTTACAATGTTGTGTGTGAGGTGAATTGTGTGTGGGGGGTATGGGAGTGGTGCAATGTTGTGTGTGAGGTGACTTGTGTGTGGGGGGGTATGGGAGTGTTACAATGTTGTGTGTGAGGGGACGTGTGTGTGTGTGTGAGGTGACGTGTGTGTGTGTGTGGGGTGAGGTATGGGAGTGTTACATTGTTGTGTGTGAGGGGATGTGTGTGTGTGTGGGGTGAGGTATGGGAGTGTTACAATGTTGTGTGTGAGGTGACGTGTGTGTGTGTGGGGTGAGGTATGGGAGTGTTACAATGTTGTGTGTGAGGTGACGTGTGTGTGTGGGGGGTGAGGTATGGGAGTGTTACAATGTTGTGTGTAAGGTGACGTGTGTGTGTGTGGGGTGAGGTATGGGAGTGTTACATAGTTGTGTGTGAGGTGACGTGTGTGTGTGTGGGGTGAGGTATGGGAGTGTTACAATGTTGTGTGTGAGGGGACGTGTGTGTGTGTGTGTGGGGGTGAGGTATGGAGTGTTACAATGCTGTGTGTGAGGTGACTTGTGTGTGTGGGGGGGGTATGGGAGTGTTACAATGTTGTGTGTGAGGTGACTTGTGTGTGTGTGGAGGGTATGGGAGTGTTACAATGTTGTGTGTGAGGGGATGTGTGTGTGTGTGTGTGTGAGGTGACGTGTGTGTGTGAGGGGTGAGGTATGGGAGTGTTACAATTTTGTGTGTGAGGGGACGTGTGTGTGTGTGGGGTGAGGTATGGGAGTGTTACAATGTTGTGTGTGAGGTGACTTGTGTGTGGGGGTATGGGAGTGTTGCAATGTTGTGTGTGAGCTGACTTGTGTGTGTGTGGGGGGTATGGGAGTGTTACAATGTTGTGTGTGAGGGGACGTGTGTGTGTGTGGGGTGAGGTATGGGAGTGTTACAATGTTGTGTGTGAGGTGACGTGTGTGTGTGTGGGGTGAGGTATGGGAGTGTTACAATGTTGTGTGTGAGGGGACGTGTGTGTGTGTGTGTAGGGTGAGGTATGGGAGTGTTACAATGTTGTGTGTGAGGGGACGTGTGTGTGTGGGGGGTATGGGAGTGTTACAATGTTGTGTGTGAGGTGACGTGTGTGTGTGGAGGGGTATGGGAGTGTTACAATGTTGTGTGTGAGGTGACGTGTGTGTGTGTGGGGTGAGGTATGGGAGTGTTACAATGTTGTGTGTGAGGTGACGTGTGTGTGTGTGGGGTGAGGTATGGGAGTGTTACATAGGTGTGTGTGAGGTGACGTGTGTGTGTGCGGGGTGAGGTATGGAGTGTTACAATGTTGTGTGTGAGGTGACGTGTGTGTGTGTGGGGTGAGGTATGGGAGTGTTACAATGTTGTGTGTGAGGTGACGTGTGTGTGTGTGGGGTGAGGTATGGGAGTGTTACAATGTTTTGTGTGAGGTGACGTGTGTGTGTGGGGGTGAGGTATGGGAGTGTTACAATGTTGTGTGTAAAGGGACGTGTGTGTGTGTGTGTGGGGTGAGGTATGGGAGTGTTACAGTGTTGTGTGTGAGGTGACGTGTGTGTGTGTGTGAGGTGACGTGTGTGTGTGTGTGGGTTGAGGTATGGGAGTGTTACAATGTTGTGTGTGAGAGGACGTGTGTGTGTGTGTGAGCTGACGTGTGTGTGGGGGGGGGGTAAATCAATTGTAGTTTAATGTACAAGTTTGTCGATTGTTGGCACAAAGAAGTGATACGTAATATTGTGGTCATTGGATGATAAACATGACGTTAAAATAGTTTATAGGGTTGCTTTGTGTTTGCGAATGTGGGATGTTGAGTTATGAGTGGCTGTATTTGTGTGTGATGTTGTGTTATTTAGTGTGGCTGTATTTGTGTGTGATGTTGTGTTATTTAGTGTGGCTGTATTTGTGTGTGATGTTGTGTTATTTAGTGTGGCTGTCTTTGTGTGTGATGTTGTGTTATTTAGTGTGGCTGTATTTGTGTGTGATGTTGTGTTATTTAGTGTGGCTGTCTTTGTTTGTGATGTTGTCTTATTTAGTGTGGCTGTCTTTGTGTGTGATGTTGTGTTATTTAGCGTGGCTGTCTTTGTGTGTGATGTTGTGTTATTTAGTGTGGCTGTCTTTGTGTGTGATGTTGTGTTATTTAGTGTGGCTGTATTTGTGTGTGATGTTGTGTTATTTAGTGTGGCTGTATTTGTGTGTGATGTTGTGTTATTTAGTGTGGCTGTATTTGTGTGTATGTATGGCATCTGTCCGTCTACGAAAGACGATAGATTTATCTTTATTATCTGCAGCTCTTGGTGTGGCTGATGAGACCAATCCTTGAGTGGCAGTCTCTTCTGCATGACACACACACGAAAGCAGTGGGGCAGTGTTTCCTGGCCTTTCTCCTCGCTCTTTTCCCGACTGCTTCTGCCCTAGTTTGCTCCTCTGCTCTTAGTGATCCTTCTTTCACTATAGCCCGCCACATGGACCTATCCTCTGCCAGGTTTTCCCAGTTTTGTATATCAATGTTGGCTACTTTCATGTCTCTCTTGCATATGTCCACGTATCTGAGACATGGCCGACCAACCGACCTTTTCCCTGTCGCCAGCTCGCTGTAGAGCACATCCTTGGGTATGCGACCACTTTGCATCCTCTTGACGTGTCCAAGCCAACGGAGGCGTCTTTGGCTTAATATTGCTGCAATACTACTCATGCTTGCTTGAGCCAGGACCTCTGTGTTGGGGACTTTCTCTTGCCATTTGATGTCTAGGATGCGGCGCAGGCATCTGAGGTGGAAGCTATTGAGCCTTCTTTCATGCCTGGTATAGGTGGTCCAAGACTCGCATCCATAGAGGAGTGTGCTCAGTACGCAGGCCTGGTATACCTGCAGCTTAGTCCTTGCTGTGAGTTTGGCATTGGACCAGACTCTTTTGTACAGTCTAGCCATAACAGTTGCTGCCTTCCCTATCCTACTACTTATCTCATCTTCCAGTGAGAGGGTGCTCGAGATGTTTGATCCCAGATAAGTAAAACTGTCAACAGCATCCAGGTTGCAGTCGTCAATGGTGATAGTCGGGAGAGAGGCAGCATCCTGTGCCATAATGTTGGTTTTCTTTATACTTATGGTCAGGCCAAACTCTTTGCAGGCAGCGGAGAAGCTGGATACAAGGTTCTGCAGGCCGTCTGCTGTGTGGGATATTAAGGCGGCATCGTCTGCAAATAAGAGCTCACGCAGCAAAATCTTCCTTATTTTGGTCTTGGCTTTAAGTCGGGCAATATTGAATAATCTCCCGTCAGCTCTGGTGTGTATGTATATCCCCTCGCTGTTGTTCTTGAAGGCATACTGGAGTAAGATGGAAAAGAATATTGCGAATAGAGTAGGTGCCAACACGCAGCCTTGCTTTACTCCACTACTTACTGGGAAAGCCTCGGAGGTGGCACCGTTATAGCACACTGTGCCCTGCATGTTTTCGTGGAATTGCTTGATGATGTTAAGCAGATGTGTAGGGCAGCCTATTTTTACTAAGATCTGGAAAAGGCCGCTTCTGCTGACAAGATCAAAAGCTTTAGTTAGGTCGACGAACGCGATGTATAGAGGCATATGTTGCTCCCTGCATTTCTCCTGCAGCTGGCGCAGAGAGAAGATCATGTCTATGGTTGATCTTCCGGCTCGAAAGCCGCACTGCGATTCTGGGAGTACACGCGATGCTAGGGTCTGCAGGCGTGTCAATGCAACTCGGGCGAAGGCCTTTCCAACTATACTGAGGAGAGAGATTCCACGATAGTTGTTGCAGTCACTCTTGTCTCCTTTATTTTTATACAGTGTAACGATGTTGGCATCTTTTAACTCCTGTGGTATCTGCCCCTGTTCCCAGCACAGAGTGAGGAGGTCATGCAAAGGCTGTAAAAGTATTTCTTTTCCACATTTGAGAACTTCTGGTGGAATTCCATCATTACCAGGGGCTTTCCCGCAGGCTAGGCAATCTATGGCTCTACTTAGCTCGACCATTGTGGGTAGGCTATCGAGCTCTTCCATGACCGGCAGGTCTGGGATATCGTCCAGGGCAGCAGTTGAGACATGGTTTATAGTTGCGTACAATTCCAGGTAGTGCTCGATCCACCGTTTGAGTTGCTTGTCCCGATCAGTGATAATTTCCCCTGCTTTTGACATTAAGGGTGCTGTCTTGGAGGTCAGAGGGCCTGTTGCTTGTTTTATATTCTCGTACATAGCCTTTGTATCGCCTCTATCAGCAGCTGACTGTATGCTGGAACTTAGATTGATCCAGTACGTGTTAGCGTAGTGGCGAGCTGCCTGCTGGGCATTTTTCTTGGCGCTCTTAAGGGAATGTAGAGTTTCTGGGCAAGGCCTGTCTTTATAGGCTAAAAGAGCCTTTCTTTTTACATCGGTGACATGCTTCATTTCCTCCCAGTGGGCCTCAAACCAGTCTGCACTTTTGCGTTCTCTCTTGCCGAATGCCGCAATAGCTGAGCCATATATGGTGTCCCGCAGATGTGACCACTTGGACTCAATAGTGTCTACTGGTGGCATTTGTACAAGAGCTTCTTTTAGTCTCTGGGTGTATTCTGCTGTTCTCTCTGGATTCTTGGTGGAGCAGATGCCTATGCGTGGTTTTCCCTTGTTTTTGTTGCGGTACAATTTCTTTGGCAGTAACCTTACCTTGCTAGCCACTAAGGAGTGATCTGTGTCGCAGTCTGCACTGTGGTAACTGCGTGTGAGGAGGACACTGGCCAGTTGTGTGCGTCTTGTGATGATGAGATCTAGTTGGTGCCAGTGTTTAGAGCGGGGATGCCTCCATGACACTTGGTGGATTGCTTTGCAGTTGAAGAAAGTATTTGTGACACATAGTCCATGTAAGCAGCACATCTCTAGTAATCTCTGCCCATTTTCATTTAGCCTGCCTCTTCCAAAATAACCGAGGCAAGTTGGCCAGGCCATGTGATCACTTCCAACTCTTGCATTGAAGTCACCAAGGATGTAGATTGCTTCATTGGTGGGTATGCTGGCTAGTGTTTGATTGAGATCATCATAGAACTGGTCTTTCGCTTCTGAGCTCGAGGATAAGGTTGGAGCATAAGCACTGATGATGTTGGCTAATCCTGAGGATGTAGATAGTCGTATTGTTAGTATCCTGTTAGTGCCCTTTGTTGGGGGTTCTATGGAGGAGCAGAGTCCATTTTTTATGGCAAAACCAACCCCATGTTGCCTTGGTGTGTCCATTGGTCCACCCTGCCAGAAGAAAGTGTAGTTGCATTCTTTTATGGTACCACTTTCTGGGAGTCTAGTCTCCTGAAGGCAGGCAATGTCGATGTTTAGTCTGGCAAGCTCCCTGTCAATGATGGCTGTCTTCCTGGCATCATCAATAAGCTGCAGGTCGGCAGTAATGCCTGGACACATAGTCCTAACGTTCCAGCTTGCTAGGCGAAGAGCTGGAGTCTTCTTATCTTTTGTTTTTTTATTTCTAGGTGCAGGATTTACTGGCCTACTTGTTGAGAAGTTCCTCTGAGCTCCACGCACCCAGTGGAGCAGGTAGGCCATGGCGGGATAGCACCTTATTGGCTGGGGGCTGCCCAGCTTGAGGCGGGCGGTAGCGATCCATTGAGACATGGTGATCTCTCCCACCGTCAGAAGCAACCCCTGGCGCCTAGCTCTACGCCAATTGAGCTATGGCTTATAACCGGTAAACTGCTGCTTCCCGTGTTGTGTTCACACCTTGCGGCGATGCTGGAGTGTCCTCTCCAGTAAAGATAAAGCCTGGGCGTGTTACTATGGAGAACCAGCTGCTGCCCAAACAGCAGATCCCCCCTCTCCACGCCAATGGTGGATCCAATGGAACGACTAATGTCGATACGGCTTGGCACCATTCGCGTCGCAGGAGCTGCCGGAATGCAATTTGTTTCAGTAGCAGACCGCCTTAGGAGCTCCACTTCCTGATTTTCTGTCGGGGTTTACTCCCCTAGCCTTTCCCATGAGGGTTTAGCCGCAAGGCAGCGGAGGTTTAGAATAAGAGTTTCCCTCTCCTAGATGAGCTACCGACCATGGTTAACGAGCCTCATCTACCCGAAGCTACTGGTTTTGAGGCGCCAGTTGACCGCCTTCATCCCTTCTCCTGTTAGTAACAACATGGTCCGCCGGGCTTTTGTGTGAGCCACGCGAGAAGGCCAGGAGCTGGATTTTGGTTGACAGAGGCATTAAGAGACGCAAGCCTTTTAGGGCATTTCTAGAGGAGTGGATGCTTATCTTCCACCCCCGCCCTGGCAATGACAACCTTGTGTGTGATGTTGTGTTATTTAGTGTTGCTGTCTTTGTGAGTGATGTTGTGTTATTTAGTGTGGCTGTCTTTGTGTGTGATGTTGTGTTATTTAGTGTGGCTGTCTTTGTGTGTGATGTTGTGTTATTTAGTGTGGCTGTCTTTGTGTGTGATGTTGTGTTATTTAGTGTGGCTGTCTTTGTGTGTGATGTTGTGTTATTTAGTGTGGCTGTCTTTGTGTGTTTTTGTTGTGTTAATGTCTTGGTTTGGTATAGAGACAAAACAACAACCACAGAAAAAGAAATAACATTTAAAAAAAATTACAGCCAACGTCCTGGCTTCTTATTAAATAAATTTCTGAGTTTTCTAACGGTCCGTTTACCTGGTCTAATCTCCAGTATCCCATAATTCCCAGACTCACTTCCGCAAAATGACGGACTCAAGCTGGTAGCAATGTGCGTGGGGGGGGGGCACAACACCTTCATTCAGTCACCACACCAACACCATCAAGTTAAAGACAACAAGACAATAAAGTTACAGACAACAAGACAATAAAGTTACAGACAACGAGACAATAAAGTTACAGACAACGAGAAAATAAAGTTACAGACAACAAGACAATAAAGTTACAGACAACAAGACAATAAAGTTACATACATGAAGACAATAAAGTTACAGACAAGACAATAAAGTTACAGACAACAAGAAAATAAAGTTACAGACAGCAAGACAATAAGTTACAGACAGCAAGACAATAAAGTTACAGACAACAAGACAATAAAGTTACAGACAACAAGACAATAGAGTTACAGAAAACAAGACAATAAAGGTACAGACAACAAGACAATAAAGTTACAGACAACAAGACAATAAAGTTACAGACAACAAGACAATAAAGTTACAGACGACAAGATCACACAGTCGAACTGACGGATTAAATGTGTTCTCGATATGGTCGAAAATTTTTCGATTACATTTGTTTAGTTTCCAATGTGAGTACCCAAAATTATGGATAAATACCATCACTGGATGGTACCATCTAAACGTGTCCCCTACCCGCCTACCCCCACACATTTAAGTCATCACCATTTTAAAGATAAATTATCGTCCCTGGTCCCCACCCCCCAAAGTACCACCGGGAGAGTGAGGCAGAAGTGTTCAACGCACGCGCCATCGCCACGCTATAATTGGCATTGTTTAGCTCCTCAGTGGCCAGATTTTTAGGGGTTAGAGTTTAAACCATCATTAAAGTTGGCTCTTTTCAACTGCTGAGTCATCGGACGACAATGGCGAATCTCAGTGGCTTCTTTCTTCCTCTCCCAAACTGGGATCTTTCTTCCTCTCATACATGTGATCTTTATTTCTCTCCCAACTGGGATCTTTCTTCCTCTAACAAATGGGATCTTTATTAGTCTCCCAACTGGGATATTTCTTCCTCTTCTCCCAAATGGGATATTTCTTCCTCTTCTCCCAAATGGGATATTTCTTCCTTTCCTCTCAACTAGGATTTTTTTTTCAAAACTAAGACCCTTCTTCCTCTTTCAACCGGGATCATTGGCTGTCACGTATACAGAGTTGTAGTTAAACATTCAATGATAGTCTGTGCTTCTATACCGCCCCCCCCCGATTTGTGTTTGAAATGTCCGCATCTTATTCAATAATCAGATAGTTTCTATATCAAAGTAGAATTGTGGAGAAAAGTTTATATTTGCCATCAATAGGAATAGATAACAATTTGTTCGAATCCACTGTTTCCAAGGGCTCTCAGTGAATCAGCCTGTCCTACATATGGGGCGTATCGGGTGTCCACAGACCATGGAATGCTATCCCCTGTCCGGCATTACTCACTGCGGCAGATGGCTGGACGCCCAGTGTCTTGTGTAAACGTTGCTATGACGTCATGGCTGACAAGGTTCCCACGTGTGATCCACCCGGCCACCAGGGAACAGATGACTAGAGCCACCAGGGAACAGATGACTAGAACCACCAGGGAACAGATGACTAGAGACTCAATAGCTTAGGAAGGGTGGACGTACTAAAGTTCGATTACGTACGCAGTTTGGTGTAAGTGGATGGCTTAACTTTAAGACAGTTTGGTGTAAGTGGATGGCTTAGCCCTAACACCAGTTACGCTCACGCTAGTAGCATTGGGCAGATCACGTGACTTTAGTATGACAGCTTGTGAGGAATGATGGGGTGTGGTGGGGTTGACAGGGGATTGTGTACATGGTATTGTGTACATGGTAGTGTGTACATGGTATTGTGTACGTGGTATTGTGTACTTGGTATTGTTCACAGGGTATTGTGTACATGGTATTTTGTACCTGGTATTGTGTAGATAATATTGTGCACAGGGTATTGTGTACATGGTATTGTGTACATGGTATTGTGTACATAATATTGTGCACATGGTATTGTGTACATGGTATTGTGTACATAATATTGTGCACAGGGTATTGTGTACATGTTATTTTGTACATGATATTGTGTACATAATATTGTGCACAGGGTATTGTGTACATGTTATTTTGTACATGGTATTGTGTACATAATATTGTGCACAAGGTATTGTGTACATGGTATTGTGTACATGGTATTGTGTACATAATATTGTGCACAGGGTATTGTGTACATGTTATTTTGTACCTGGTATTGTGTAAATAATATTGTGCACATGGTATTGTGTACATGCTATTTTGTATATGGTATTGTGTACATATATTGTGCACAGGGTATTGTGTACATGATATTGTGTACATGGTATTGTGTACATGGTATTGTGTACATGGTATTATGTACATGGTATTGTGTACATGGTATTGTGTACATAATATTGTGTACATGGTATTGTGTACATGGTTATGTAAGCGTTTGTTTCTGTAACGTCATATATATGAGTATGTCATTATTTGATTGCGAACTGAATTATCAAGATCTTTCAAGTCTCTCTCTTTTCTGTCTCTTTGTTTCCTCTCTCTCTTTCTCTCCCTCTCTACCTCCCTCTATCTCTCTCTCTCTGTCTCCCTCTCTCTCTCCCACCCTCTATCTCTCTCTCTGTCTTCCTCTCTCTCTCACTCCCTCTATCTCTCTCTGTGTCTCCCTGTCTCTCTCCTTTCCTCTATCTCTCTCTCTCTCTCTCTCTGTCTCACTTTCTCTCTCCCTCCCTCTATCTCTCTCTCCCCCTCTCTCTCTTTCTATCCCGCTCTATCTCGTCATAAACTTTTTTTTGACTTATGTGTAAAAAAAAAGAAGCATTCAAGTCCATAATATTAATTAATGCAGTCCATAATATTAATTAATGCAGTCCATAATATTAATTAATGCAGTCCATAATATTAATTAATGCAGTCCATAATATTAATTAATGCAGTCCATAATATTAATTAATGCAGTCCATAATATTAATTAATGTAGTCCATAATATTAATTAATGCAGTCCATAATATTAATTAATGCAGTCCATAATATTAATTAATGCAGTCCATAATATTAATTAATGCAGTCCATAATATTAATTAATGCAGTCCATAATATTAATTAATGCAGTCCATAATATTAATTAATGCAGTCCATAATATTAATTAATGTAGTCCATAATATTAATTAATGCAGTCCATAATATTAATTAATGCAGTCCATAATATTAATTAATGCAGTCCATAATATTAATTAATGTAGTCCATAATATTAATTAATGCAGTCCATAATATTAATTAATGTAGTCCATAATGTCAATTAATGCGGTCCGTTATGTTAATTAATGCAGTCCATACTATTACTTAATGCAGTCCATATTGTTAATTAATGTGGTCCGTTATGTTAATTAATGTGGTCCATAATGTTAATTAATGCGGTCAGTTATGTAAATTAATTAGGTCCATATTGTTAATTAATGTGGTCCATAACGTTAATTAATTATGTCTATAATGTTAATTAATACGGTCCGTAGAGCTCTGTTTCAGTTTTTTTTAAAATGTAATTTTTAAAACTTTAGGTCAGTGCCAACAGTTTTAAGTCTTGGATTCAAAAATTAAAAAAAAATTAATAAATCTTGGACTATAAATAAGTGCCGCCATGACCTCCTGTGGACAGGGTTAGTGCTAGAGGTCTGAGTGACTTATTGGCTGTTGGCATGTCTGTAACAAACTGTGTCACATCCATCTTATTGGACTTTCCGCCCCCACATACCCTCCCCCCCCCCGTCTACCAAGATTTCAGGTAAAAATTGTGTTGAAATGGAAGAGCTGAATTCATTCATGGAACCCTAACTGAACTAATGAGGAAGGAATTATTTACTGAAATATTGGGACTGTCCAACTAAAACAAAATTATTGTCTGGTGATACTACTGCTGGAGTCTTAACTGAATTAGTGAGACTAAGTGAGATATTAAATACACTGTTAGAGTTTTAACTTAGTAACGCTAAGAGAATATTCAAACTGAAGATGAACACTGAATGAATCAGTGAGGTTACAATTCAAACATTAGTCTGCAGTGATACTAAGTCTGCAATGATAAATCAACTATTGAGACTTGGACTAAAGCTACAAATGAACTATGGAGACTTGGACTGAAACTACAAATGAACTATGGAGACTTGGACTGAAACTACAAATGAACTATGGAGACTTGGACTGAAACTATAAATGAACTATGGAGACTTGGACTGAAACTATAAATGAACTATGGAGACTTGGACTGAAACTATAAATGAACTATGGAGACTTGGACTGAAACTACAAATGAACTATGGAGACTTGGACTGAAACTATAAATGAACTATTGGGACTTGGACTGAAACTATAAATGAACTATTGGGACTTGGACTGAAACTATAAATGGACTATTGAGATTTGGACTGAAACTATAAATGGACTATTGAGACTTGGACTGAAACTATAAATGAACTATTGAGACTTCGACTGAAACTATAAATAGACTATTGAGACTTGGACTGAAACTATAAATGGACTATTGGGACTTGGACTGAAACTATAAATGGACTATTGAGACTTGGACTGAAACTATAAATGAACTATCGAGACTTGGACTGAAACTATAAATGAACTATTGAGAATTTGACTCAATGAGTGAGACTATAAAGCACGTAATCGAACTGTTGTGGATATATTGTGGATATATTGTGGATAGCTTTTTTCTGAATGATTATTCTGTTCCAAGATAAATGACTAGCCTGTATTAACATTGTCCAGTGTTACACATGTGTTTGGTTGGTGTGTCCAGTGTAACATGTGTATTTGGTGGGTGTGTCCAGTGTTACACGTGTATTTGGTGGGTATGTCCAGTGTTTCACGTGTATTTGGTGGGCGTGTCCAGTGTTACACGTGTATTTGGTGGGTGTGTCTAGTGTTACACATTTGTTTGGTGGGTGTGTCCGGTGTTACACATGTGTGGGTGGGTGTGTCCAGTGTTACACATGTATTTGGTGGGTGTGTCCAGTGTTACACATGTATTTGGTGGGTGTGTCCAGTGTTACACGTGTATTTGGTGGGTGTGTCCAGTGTTACACATTTGTTTGGTAGGTGTGTCCAGTGTTACACATGTGTTTGATGGGTGTGTTCAGTGTTACACGTGTATTTGGTGGGTGTGTCCAGTGTTACACATGTATTTGGTGGGTGTGTCCAGTGTTACACATTTGTTTGGTGGGTGTGTACAGTGTTACACATGTGTTTGATGGATGTGTCCAGTGTTACACGTGTATTTGGTGGGTGTGTCCAGTGTTACACGTGTATTTGGTGGGTGTGTCCAGTGTTACACATTTGTTTGGTGGGTGTGTCCAGTGTTACACATGTGTTTGGTGGGTGTGTCCAGTGTTACACATTTGTTTGGTGGGTGTGTCCAGTGTTACTATTGTGTTTGGTGGGTGTGTCCAGTATTACACGTGTATTTGGTGGGTGTGTCCAGTGTTACACATGTGTGGGTTGGTGTGCCCAGTGTTACACATGTATTTGGTGGGTGTGTCCAGTGTTACACATATATTTGGTGGATGTGTCCAGTGTTACACGTGTATTTGGTGTGTGTGTCCAGTGTTACACGTGTATTTGGTGGGTGTGTCCAGTGTTACACATTTGTTTGTTGGGTGTGTCCAGTGTTACACATGTGTTTGGTGGGTGTGTCCAGTGTTACCCGTGTATTGGGTGGGTGTGTCCAGTGTTACACATTTGTTTGGTAGGTGTGTCCAGTGTTACACATGTGTTTGGTGGGTGTGTTCAGTGTTACACATGTATTTGGTGGGTGTGTCCAGTGTTACACATTTGTTTGGTGGGTGTGTACAGTGTTACACATGTGTTTGATGGATGTGTCCAGTGTTACACGTGTATTTGGTGGGTGTGTCCAGTGTTACACGTGTATTTGGTGGGTGTGTCCAGTGTTACACATTTGTTTGGTGAGTGTGTTCAGTGTTACACATGTGTTTGGTGGGTGTGTCCAGTGTTACACATTTGTTTGGTGGGTGTGTCCAGTGGTACACATGTGTTTGGTGGGTGTGTCCAGTGTTACACGTGTATTTGGTGGGTGTGTCCAGTGTTACACATGTGTGGGTTGGTGTGCCCAGTGTTACACATGTATTTGGTGGGTGTGTCCAGTGTTACACATGTATTTGGTGGGTGTGTCCAGTGTTACACGTGTATTTGGTGTGTGTGTCCAGTATTACACGTGTATTTGGTGGGTGTGTCCAGTGTTACACATTTGTTTGTTGGGTGTGTCCAGTGTTACACATGTGTTTGGTGGGTGTGTCCAGTGTTACCCGTGTATTGGTTGGGTGTGTCCAGTGTTACACATTTGTTTGGTGGGTGTGTCCAGTGTTACACATGTGCTTGGTGGGTGTGTCCAGTGTTACACATGTGTGGGTGGGTGTGTCCAGTGTTACACGTGTATTTGGTGGGTGTGTCCAGTGTTACACATGTTTTTGGTGGGTGTGTCCAGTGTTACACATTTGTTTGGTGGGTGTGTCCAGTGTTACACATTTGTTTGTTAGGTGTGTCCAGTGTTACACATGTGTGGTGGGTGTGTCCGGTGTTACACAGGTGTTTGTTAGGTGTGTCCAGTGTTACACATGTGTGGGTGGGTGTGTTCAGTGTTACACATGTGTGGGGGCGTGTCCAGTGTTACACATGTGTTTGGTGGGTGTGTCCAGTGTTACACATTTGTTTGGTGGGTGTGTCCATTGTTACACATGTGTTTGATGGGTGTGTTCAGTGTTACACATGTATTTCCAGTGTTACACATTTGTTTGGTGGGTGTGTCCAGTGTTACAAATGTGTGGTTCGATGAGAGTTAAGGGTTAGATATTTGATTGAAAGCAAACTTTATATAAACTTGTTGAATTAAGAAATTTTTCAAAAGGGAAACAAATTCAGATAGAGGGAAGGAAAAAAAATTAAATTACGAAAACTGAATGTTTAAAGAAGCCGTCACTGGACTCGAGTTTTGAAACAACAGACAACTTTTGAAATGTTGACATTTGGTGAGCGATGAATTCACAAGTGTTAAAGTGGCTTGGACATGAAACTTTTGTCAACAACACTTTAACCACTGGACAGGTTTTTATTCTTTTAAATCTTAAAATATTGAATTTTTTTTTCAATTCTATTGATTTGACCAACTGAAACTGTTTTTAAATCCTTTATATTAACTCGTGGTGTCTGTTTGAACCCTAGATTGCTTGCTTGTCGGTCGCCAAAACTTTGGATCGATTTTTAACCCACTTCCTCTTAAGCTAGCGAGCTGAAATTTAGCAAGCAGTTTTGTGGCGATGATAAAAACTACGTATCAAAATTTCAGATTGATCGCATGTACTGTAATTAAATCATTGAATTTTTAGATTATTTTATTTGTTCCTATGTATCATGCTATCGCAATAATGTGCGTATTTTATTGACAACACTTTTTATAAACATATTCGTGATCGGTGCGCATTATGTTAAACATGTTTTACGACACAACTGCAATTTTGTATTTTTGAATGGTCTTGCGCTGCGTATTATAATGAACATTCTTTTAGTTACGTCTCGTACATAAAGGTTTGATAGTGAAAAACTTGATTTTTTACGTTTTTTTAAAAAAACCCACACATAACTTGTAGAAATAATTCCACAATCAACCACACATAACTTGTAGAAATAATTCCACAATCAACTACAACCTCATCATTTATCACCAATGAGCCAAGCAATGAGCCAAGCAATGAGCCAAGCAATGAGCCAACAATGAGCCAAGCAATGAGCCAAGCAATAAGCCAAGCAATGATCCAAGCAATGAGCCAAGCAATGAGCCAAGCAATGAGCCAAGCAATGAGCCAAGCAATGAGCCAAGCAATGAGCCAAGCAATGAGCCAAGCAATGAGCCAAGCAATGAGCCAGCAATGAGCCAAGCAATGAGCCAACAATGAGCCAACAATGAGCCAACAATGAGTCAACAATGAGCCAAGCAATGAGCCAAGCAATGAGCCAAGCAATGAGCCAAGCAATGAGCCAAGAACCGTTAGTGGCGCCAACGCCGGGATTGTGTGTCCTACAGATTTATGGTCTTAACAGATAATCGCTTCTAAAATATTGGTCCTACCTGGCAACTCTGGTGTCCGCTTACAATGTAAAGGTTGCCAGGAACGATGTACGACCGAATGCCATGTCGGCGACAACACTTTTTTTATGTGTTCACAGAGACACGGCGAGGCCAGGATGGATGAGGTGAGTGAATATTGAAACTGTCCAGACGTGCCAGGTTTCTGGTGTCCGTGGACACAGCTAACGATTAATTGGGCACTGGCTTGAGACACTGCTAGAGACGACAAAGGTAGACTCGTGTGATAGCTGGGAGAACATAGGGCGTTAATGAGAGACATGGGCGGACTTATTAGATGGGATACGCCTTTTCAGTGCTGGACACGAACGTCTTTATTGTAATAAATAATTCAGAAAGCGAGAATTGATCCAATAAATATTTATAACAATTTGTCTTATGAAACTAGAATGTACGTTTAAGATTATAATGGTAACATTTGTTATATAACAGGAAGATCAATCGTAACCTCCCCTTGTCTTTATTTATTACTTTCTTCCCTTTCTGTCTTTTCTGTCTTCCCTTTCTGTCTTTTCAATCATCACTATCTGTCTTTTCTTTCTTCCGTTCTGTCTTTTCTTTCTTCCCTTCTGTCTTTTCTTTCTTCCATTCTGTCTTTTCTTTCTTCCCTTCTGTCTTTTCTTTCTTCCCTTCTGTCTTTTCTTTCTTCCATTCTATCTTTTGTCATTTCTTTCTTCCTTTCTGTCTTTACTTTCTTTCTTTCTTTCTTACTTTCTTTCTTTCTTTCTTTCTTTCTTTCTTTCTTTCTTTTCTTTCTTTCTTTCTTTCTTTCTTTCTTTCTTTCTTTCTTTCTTTCTTTATTTCTTTCTATCTTTCTTTCTTTCTTTCTTTCTTTCGTTCGTTCGTTCTTTCTTTCTTTCTTTCTTTCTTTCTTTCTTTCTTTCTTTCTTTCTTTCTTTCTTTCTTTCTTCATTTTCGATCTATCATTTCACAATTGTACTTTCTGTCAAGCCAGTATGAAATTACTAAATGTGTCTAAGATCGAATGTCACGTGATTGTGTGAGTGTGATGTTATTACATTAACGTCTGCAACAGTTCCTATAATTAGTCCAGTATCACGTGACTTTTACTCTAGAGATGGCAGCCTTTGAGTAGTCACCTTACACTCATTTTTCAAAGATGCAAAGTCCTCACTTGTTCTTTTAGTGACTCACAGTCTTTACACGATTTTGTCAGTGATGCATCATCCTTGGTCGTCATTTATCAATGACGCCTATCAATGACGTCATTTATCAATGACGCCTATCAATGACCTCATTTATCAATAACGCCTATCAATGACATTATTTATCAATGATGCCTATCAATGACGTCATTTATCAATGACGCCTATCAATGACGTCACTTATCAATGACGCCTATCAATGACGTTATTTATCAATGAAGCCTATCAATGACGTCATTTATCAATGACGCCTATCAATGACATCATTTACCAATGATGCCTATCAATGACGTCATTTACCTATGACGCCTATCAATGACGTCATTTATCAATGACGCCTATCAATGACGTCATTTACCTATGATGCCTATCAATGACGTCATTTATCAATGACGCCTATCAATGACGTCATTTATCATGTCATTTATCAATGACGCCTATCAACGACGACATTTATCAATGACGCCTATCAATGACGTCATTTATCAATGACGCCTGTTCGTTCCAAGCATTTTTCAATCACGTTCATAAATTTATTGACACACAGTTCTTACGTTCACTTTTCATTGGCCCATAATTCTTACATGCACTTTTCAATGGCACACAATTTCTACATGCACTTTTCAATGGCACACAATTTCTACATGCACTTTTCAATGGCACACAATTTCTACATGCACTTTTCAATGGCCCATAATTTCTACATGCACCTTCCAACAACACAGCTTAATCCGTATGTCATTTATCTGTTAGCTGCCACCGTTTAACGTTCAAAAGCCCCATCTTTTCTATGACCATTTCTAGTGTTGAGACGGTGCTACACCTGTTAACTTCGTGTCCCGTGCTAGACGCAGCCGGGGAGGTTAGGGAGGCAAAGGAGTCACACGTGCAGACAGTGTTATATGGCACTACTCAGCAGATGAAGCAGGTTGACCAGGTATTAGCCAAGGCCTTAAGAGACTATGTCTTAGGGGTCTTAGGCCAAAAAGAATATGTAGAAGAAGTGTTGAAAGTTCAGCAGAATCCCACACCAACTAGTGATTGTAATTTTACTCCTACATCCTATCTTATCCTATCCTATCTTATCCTATTTTATCCTATCCTATCCTATTTTACCCTATCCTATGCTAACCTATCATATCCTGTCCTATCCTATCTTATCCTATCATATCCTATTTTATCACATCTTATCTTATCCTATCCTATCCTATCTTATCCTTTACTATCATATCCTATCCTATCCTATCCTATCCTATCCTATCCTATCCTATCTTATCTTATCCTATCCTATCTTATACTATCTTATCCTATCTTATCCTATCTTATCCTATCTTATCCTATCTTATCCTATCCTATCTTATCCTATCCTATCTTATCCTATCGTATCCTATCCTATCCTATCCTATCCTATCCTATCTTATCCTATCCTATCGTATCCTATCATATCCTATCTTATCCTATCTTATCCTATCCTATCCTATCATATCCTTTCTTATCTTATCATATCTAATCATATCTTATCCTATCCTATCCTATCTTATCCTATCCTATCTTATCTTATCTGTTACAGACATTCCTTCAATGAAGAAGATTGTTGTGTTCTACGCTTATCCATGGTCTTTGTCTAGTCTTGCAATTTTATAAGAGTTTAAAATGTTGGTAGTGTGTTGCTTTTCCTGCGTTTGATCAGGCAACCCAATCCACGGATACGTTTGTTTCCCATGAATGATATAGTTTGCACTCTAGCAGTTTCTTTTTCTATGTTACTCTTTTACAGTGGATGCGCCTGAGCAGTTGTACCATTGATAGTATGTTCGGGTAGTGGCTCCGTGATAGTATGTACGGGTAGTGGCTCCGTCTAACCCAAGTAAGTTAGAGGTCAACTCTTCCCCAAACTAGGGCGTCGCAATCAGTGTTGTCATGGTAACCGCTACAGCACAACTCCACCAAAGTCGAACTTCTCGATTAGATATTACTGTACAAATCAAACAAAGAGAACGGAGCTCTTCAGATAAAGAAAGTATCAATGAGTCAGACGTAGGAATCTCCTGATTGACTTCTACAGAAGTAGACGATATCGGTGGCCATATTTAGTCCACACTATTGGACATTTAAGGGGACTATTTTTATCTCCGTTTACAGGCACTTGCGGACTATTTTGTGGCCGCTTAACGGTGTTTTTGTGAGTTAGTGTGAGTTGTGTTCACCAGACCGAGAAGACAAAATGGTGTTGTAGCTGCCTAGTAATGCCGTCATAAAAACTTTCATTTGCTTGTCTTGATGCAAGGACACGTTGTACTAATAGTCCTCTAAGTCCTCAAATACAGACGTGGTACTAATGGTTCTCTAAGTCCTCAAGTACAGACGTGGTACTAATGGTTCTCTAAGTCCTCAAGTACAGACGTGGTACTAATGGTTCTCTAAGTCCTCAAGTACAGACGTGGTACTAATGGTTCTCTAAGTCCTCAAGTACAGACGTGGTACTAATGGTTCTCTAAGTCCTCAAGTACAGACGTGGTACTAATGGTTCTCTAAGTCCTCAAGTACAGACGTGGTACTAATGGTTCTCTAAGTCCTCAAGTACAGACGTGGTACTAATGGTTCTCTAAGTCCTCAAGTACAGACGTGGTACTAATGGTTCTCTAAGTCCTCAAGTACAGACGTGGTACTAATGGTTCTCTAAGTCCTCAAGTACAGACGTGGTACTAATGGTTCTCTAAGTCCTCAAGTACAGACGTGGTACTAATGGTTCTCTAAGTCCTCAAGTACAGACGTGGTACTAATGGTTCTCTAAGTCCTCAAGTACAGACGTGGTACTAATGGTTCTCTAAGTCCTCAAGTACAGACGTGGTACTAATGGTTCTCTAAGTCCTCAAGTACAGACGCGGTACTAAAGGTTCTCTAAGTCCTCAAGTACAGACGTGGTACTAATGGTTCTCTAAGTCCTCAAGTACAGACGTGGTACTAATGGTTCTCTAAGTCCTAAAGTACAGACGTGGTACTAATGGTTCTCTAAGTCCTCAAGTACAGACGTGGTACTAATGGTTCTCTAAGTCCTCAAGTACAGACGTGGTACTAATGGTTCTCTAAGTCCTCAAGTACAGACGTGGTACTAATGGTTCTCTAAGTCCTCAAGTAGAGACGTGGTACTAATGGTTCTCTAAGTCCTCAAGTACAGACGTGGTACTAATGGTTCTCTAAGTCCTCAAGTGGAGACGTGGTACTAATGGTTCTCTAAGTCCTCAAGTACAGACGTGGTACTAATGGTTTTCTAAGTCCTCAAGTAGAGACGTGGTACTAATGGTTCTCTAAGTCCTCAAGTACAGACAATTTTTAAAAAAAATGACATTCAGAGTTATTACAGACGAAAACTTCGCATTAAGCATTTTATTGACATAACCTATTGTTTACTGTATAATTTTATTGACATAACCTATTGTTTACTGTATAATTTTATTGACATAACCTATTGTTTACTGTATAATTTTATTGACATGACCTATTGTTTACTGTATAATTTTATTGACATGACCTATTGTTTACTGTATAATTTTATTGACATGACCTATTGTTTACTGTATAATTTTATTGACATGACCTATTGTTTACTGTATAATTTTATTGACATGACCTATTGTTTACTGTATAATTTTATTGACATGACCTATTGTTTACTGTATAATTTTATTGACATGACCTATTGTTTACTGTATAATTTTATTGACATGACCTATTGTTTACTGTATAATTTTAACCATTTTCTTGCTCATTTATAAAACACCGACCTGTGACCGCCATGGGAACTCTGTACATTTTATTGCTGCGGGATGGGTCCTTGAATATTTTAAGACCCAAAAGTTGTGATTTAAAAGAGAATAAAAAATAAAACCACTAAAGAAAACAACTGTCGTATGGGGTGTCGGAGGTCACGTGACTGGTCCTGTTACATTGGTGCATAACTGGATTCTACGGGGATGGAAGTGAGTGGTCAGCAGAGATCTATGGGTAATACTAACAGTGGTCAGCAGAGATCTATGGGTAATACTATCAATGGTCAGCTGAGATCTATGGGTAATACTAACAATGGTCAGCAGAGATCTATGGGTAATACTAACAATGGTCAGCAGAGATCTATGGGTAATACTAACAATGGTCAGCAGAGATCTATGGGTAATACTAACAATGGTCAGCAGAGATCTATGGGTAATACTAACAGTGGTCAGCATCTAAGAAAATATGAAAGAAAACTTGGAAATCTAAAATCAATAAATAAATAAATAAAAAAAGTCGGGGTGGAGCGGGAACATGGGAGGAGGGGAGGCACAGGTTGTGATTGCAGACACACCCGACTTCCTCAAATATTGACACACCAAAGTGTGCATGCCATCGAAGGTCATAAAGTCCCTTCAATTAGTTACCTCGCTGGACTCAGGAATTCATGCTGTATGCCCCCCTCCCCTACCTTCCACTTTCCTGCAAGACTGGAATAAGGGCTTTCGTTTAACAGGAAATGTGTAGATAGGAAATGTGTAGTTAGGGAATGTGTAGGTAGGAAATGTGTAGGTAGGAAATGTTTAGGTAGGAAATGTTTAGGAAAGGAATGTGTAAGTAGGAAATGTGTAAATAGGAAAGGGGCCGTCCATAAAGTATGTCACGCTATTTTTGACAATTTTTAACTCCCCCCTCCCCCCTGTCACAAATCTTGGACCCCCTCCCCTAAAGTATGTCACACTTTCGAACTAAAATAATTTTTTAATTAACAAAATAATTAAAATTTAATATATAACACCGTGACGTCACACATGGCTGGACCCCCTCCCCCCTGTCACAAACTGTCACACTTTCTTACACTCCTCCACCCTTCTGAAGAGTGACGCACTTTATGGACGGCCCCACATGTGTAGGTAGGAGATGTGTAAGTAGGAAATGTGTAGGTAGGAAATGTGTAGGTAGGAAATGTGTAAGTAGGAAATGTGTAGGTAGGAAATGTGTAGGTAGGAAATGTGTAAGTAGGAAATGTGTAGGTAGTCTTTGAGGTTCAACAACTTTCATTCAAGTCAGCACAAAACGTTCAATAATTTAATGATACCATTCATGGTTCGACTGCCAAATCTTCATAAAATACTGCTACAGCTACTATTACCACTAATATTACTCTTTTACCACTGATTTACCACTAATATTACTATATTACCACTAACATTACTCTATTACCACTAATATTACTCTATTACCACTAATATTACTCTATTACCACTAATATTACTCTATTACCACTAATATACTCTATTTCCACTAATATTACTCTATTACCACTAATATTACTCTATTACCACTAATATTACTCTATTACCACAAATATTACTCTATTACCACTAATATTACTCTATTACCACTAATATTACTCTATTACCACTAATATTACTCTATTACTACTAATATTACTCTATTACCACTAATATTACTCTATTACTACTAATACTTAAGCAACTACTTCAAGTACTTCTACTACTACTACTTTTACCAACCCCCTTAGGGTAACTATCACTACTTAAATGTAATCATCATAATGCTCTTTGTTACTGTTACCAAATGACAATGCCACATGACATTCGACTCGACTGACGCCTTAAATAAAATTCAAAGGCTGCATTAACCCCCCCCCCGTCTCACATTCACCCCTTTACCAACCCCTTTACCAACCCCTTTACCAACCCCTTCAAGTCAAAATTTATACAACAAAAAGTTCGGTGTCACACCAACTGAAAGCCTCCCCCTGCCCCACACTCCCACACACACACCCCTCCCACTCCCACACGCTCCCCACTTACCATTGACACACCAATGTGTCTGTAAAATAGAGCAGATTCTTCACTTTCGCTATTGTTACACTCGTTCTCTGTGACACTCAGATTAGCATCATTGTCAGCGCCCTGTGTGCCCTGGGGGCGGGGGAGGGGGGATGCGAGCTGGGGTGAGGATTGCGACGAGCGTGTTACCAGATTATCGTGTTTCTCATCTGCAGCCGTTGTTGGCGCGTGAAATGATTGTCCGCTTACTCTTTGTGGCAATGCATTGTCCTCTCTACCCCAACCCCCATGTACACATTCTATGTGGCAATGCCTTGTCCTCTCTACCCCAAACCCCATGTACACCTTCTATGTGGCAATGCCTTGTCCTCTCTACCCCAAACCCCATGTACACCTTCTAGTACAAAACTTTCTTGTACAACACGTGCACCTCGTACACAAATATTTAGTTCCACGCAGGTTAATTTCATTCTTATAGATTGTTGATTAAGTAAATATTGTTTTAAATTTTCATAACATTTGATCGTAATTAAGTTGTAACCGTGGGTGACAAATTAAACCAAAAGATTCTGCCATTATCGTATGCCTGTAGGAAAGGATCAGCGCAGCAGTATTTGAAGGAATTAACGTCGCAACATGTATCTCTACGCAGTCCCTTCTGAAAGTTCACAGAGAGGATGGACTTGTCCTCTGGCGTGCACTCTTTTAAATCGGTGGCACCAAAATTGCAAAGCAATTCTTCAAAATTATTTGAGAAAATTTGACAACAGAAAAATTTGTGAAAAAATGTAAAGACTTTTTCATTTGAGAGAGTATTTAAAAATCAAAGCAAAGCGAGCCTGCTGGTCTAGCATGTATAGTATTAGGGCTATAGAAGAAAGCATTCATTTATTCATTCGTTCATTCACGCATTCATTCTTTCATTCACTCATTCATTCATTCATTCAAAGTTGACCTTGAATATCGTAGAAAGCTTTATGAGTCATCTGCATAATATCGCAATGATCAACCCATAGAGATACAATGATCAACCCATAGAGACGCAATGATCAACCCATAGAGACGCAATGATCAACCCATAGAGACACAATGATCAACCCATAGAGACACAATGATCAACCCATAGACCCACAATGATCAACCCATAGAGACACAATGATCAACCCATAGATAAACAATGATCAACCCATAGAGACACAGTGATCTAGAAAAGACCTGGTTAAAAAAGTAAACAGTTAATTTTAGAACATATCCCAATGCTTGTGAAGGATGACACATCAAAGATTTTTCAATTATTTGAACTGTCTGCACAGAATGGACATTGACCTGAGCTACACTGGTCAGCTTTGTGACTTGGTCACTTGACTTGTTCTCTGACCAATCAGGAACTCAATCTGACCAGCTGTCTGGCGGGACATGACATGACACTTTGATCACCGGAAGTGGGAGACCCAGCACGTGCGAGCCTCGTTTGGACACGAGTGGACAGCCAACCGTTTGATTGAATGGCGGGAAGTCTGGGATACCTCAATGTCACCTTGACTAGACAGACATTTGTCTTAAAGGCATATTTAAATGTATGATATAGACCAACTTTTATCATTACAGAAAATAATAAAAACTTCAAAATCTCTAAATTTCGTCATCATCAGATTATCAAGATAAACACTAATGTCAGAATATGAACATGTGTGTGTGTATGTTTGTATGTATGTGGCACACAGCAAATGTCGTGTGAGTGAGTATGTGGCACACATCAAATGTCGTGTGGGTGTGTATGTTTGCATGTGGCAAACATCTACTGTCGTGTGGGTGTGATTGGCACACAGCTAATGTCGTGTGGGTGTGTGTGGCAAACATCTACTGTCGTGTGGGTGTGTGTGGCACACATCAAATGTCGTGTGGGTGTGTATGTTTGCATGTGGCACACAGCTAATGTCGTGTGGGTTTGTGTGGCACACAACTTATGTCGTGTGGCTGTGTGTGGCAAGCATCTAATGTCGTGTGGCTGTATGTGGCACACAACTAATGTCATGTGGGTGTGGGTACATCGATGTGAAGGGAGGGGACACAATTCGTTTCTCACCTCCACTCGCACCGCTGTGTGGAAATGGCGGAGCAGGTGTCAAGGGGGGTAATTAAAGCCTCATCTCGATGGTGTAATTACATTAGGCGCCAAGCTGGCACGCTCGTTGTAATTTACCTGGCCACCAGGACGTGATCCGACCATCCACGGGGCTGATATTACATTAGTAAGACTACATCGATCTCCCCCGCCCTCCCCTCTCCTCCACAGACCTTTCAAGCCTTTCACCACTGTCTGCCAAACAACGTCCCAATACTACACTGGTCAGATGTGAATTTGGTGAGATGTCCGAGCCATTATTCAGACAGTTTAAATACGTCTGGTGTGGAAAGCTTTTAGGTCCAATGTTTACTGTGTCAGAGGTGGTCAAACAATTCAGTTGTCACAGAGGCTGGTGGTCAAACAATTCAGTTGTCACAGAGGCTGGTGGTCAAACAATTCAGTTGTCAAAGAAGCTGGTGGTCAAACAATTCAGTTGTCAGAGGATGTTAATTAATAATATCAATTCTATCTGCCCTAAACGCGTCACATAAAGAAAGTCAAAGATGTCAGCCGAGGATGTCATTCCTATAACATCTTTGAACATTGTCTCGATGTTTAAACATTCCAAAATGTTTCGATGTTTTAACATTCCAAAATGTCTCGATATTTTAACATTTCAAAATGTTTCCAGCAATAGTTTAGTATGTAAAAAAATAACATGACAGATATTTGAATTTAAATACATTAATTAAACATTACCACAAACATTACAGGTTTAAGTTCTATATATATTTTATATAAATACTGTCATAAACATGTGCATTAAATAAAATATATTGAGTATTGCCATAAGAGATATTGACACATGTCATGAGAGATATTGACGTATGTCATAAGAGATATTGACATATGTCATAAGATATATGGACATATGTCATAAGAGATATTGACATATGTCATAAGAGATATTGACATATGTCATAAGATATATTGACATATGTCATAAGAAATATTGACATATGTCATAAGAGATATTGACATATGTCATAAGAGATATTGACATATGTCATAAGAGATATTAACATATGTCATAAGAGATATTGACATATGTCATAAGAGATATTGACATATGTCATGAGAGATATTGACAATGTCATAAGACATATTGACATATGTCATAAGATATATTGAGATATGTCATAAGAGATATTGACATATGTCATGAGAGATATTGACAATGTCATTAGAGATATTGACATATGTCATAAGAGATATTGACATATGTCATAAGAGATATTGACATATGTCATAAGAGATATTGACATATGTCATAAGAGATATCGACATATGTCATAAGAGATATTGACAATGTCATAAGAGATATTGACATATGCCATAAGAGCTATTGACATATGCCATGAGAGATATTGACATGTCATGTGAGACATCGACATATGTCATAAGAGATATCGACATATGTCATGAGAGATATTGAGATATGTCATGAGAGATATTGGCATATGTAATAAGAGATATTGACATATGCCATAAGAGATATTGAAATATGTCATAAGAGATATTGACATATATCATGAGAGATATTGACATATGTCATGAGAGACATCGACATATGTCTTAAGAGATATTGACATATTTAATAAGAGATATTGACATATGTCATAAGAGATATTGACATATGTCATAAGAGATATTGACTTATGTCATAAGAGATATTGGCATATGTCATGAGAGATATTGACAATGTCATAAGAGATGTTGACATATGCCATAAGAGCTATTGACATATGCCATGAGAGATATTGACATGTCATGTGAGACATCGACATATGTCATAAGAGATATCGACATATGTCATGAGAGATATTGAGATATGTCATGAGAGATATTGGCATATGTAATAAGAGATATTGACATATGCCATGAGAGATATTGAAATATGTCATAAGAGATATTGACATATATCATGAGAGATATTGACATATGTCATGAGAGACATCGACATATGTCATTAGAGATATTGACATATATCATAAGAGATATCGACATATGTCATGAGAGATATTGACATATGTCATGAGAGATTTTGACATATGTCATAAGACATAACCACATATGTCTTGAGAGATCTTGACATATTCATGAGAGATTTTGACATATGTCATGAGATATATTGACATATGTCATGAGAGATAACCACATATGTCATGAGAGATAACCACATATGTCGTGAGAGATATTGACATATGCCATGAGAGATATTGACTTATGTCATGAGAGATATTGACTTATGTCATGAGATATATTGACATATGTCATTACATATATTGACATATGTCATGAGATATATTGACATATTTAATGAGAGATATTGATAAATGTCATGAGATATATTGACATATGGCATGAGAAATATTGGCATATGTCTTGAGAGATATTGACATATGTCATAAGAGATATTGACATATTTCATGAGAGATATTTATATTTATCATAAGAGATATTGACATATATCATAAGAGATATTGACATATGTCATGATAGATATTGGCATGTGTCATGAGAGATATTGACAATGTCATGAGAGATATTGACATATGACATGAGATTTATTGACATATGTTATGAGAGATATTGACATGTGTCATGAGATATATTGATATATGTCATGAGAAATATTGGCATGTGTCATGAGAGATATTGACATATGTCATGCAATGTTCCCTCTAAGGTTCATTTGTCTGCGTGTAATTTAAAAAAACGCGTGTGCAAAGTTGCGCAGCATTCATATTTTGTGCAATAATTTACGAAATTTGCTGCACGGTAATTCTTAGCTGCTACGCGGCGTCGGTAAAATATCTGCGCGGCCGCGCATTCGCGCAGCTTAAAGGTAACATTGATGTCATGAGATATATTGACATATGTCATGAGATATATGGACATATGTCATGAGAGATATTGACATATGTCATGGGAGATATTGGCATGTCATGAGAGATAGTGACCTATGCAGAGATTTTTGAGACGGCGCAACTGTTGAGTTCCATGCATTTAAGGAAGACATTAATACCGTAGCCACAACATTGAATCCCTTCAAATTCCGACGTACGATGCAACAAGGAATGCACAGGAGGTTTGTAAATTGTATCCCCGGGAACAAACTAAACAATTGTTGTCCCCATAGTTATTACCCTTGTTCACTTATTATGTGTAACTTTGTAAGCCCCATTTTGGCGATATCAGATCGGCGGCCAGAGGATATATGTACCCCCCCCCCGCCCACATTCGGTACGTCACTTAGTCACTGATGTCAAGTAAACAGAAAAAAACAAAACAAAACAAATTTTGGGAAACCCGGAAAAATGGACCGAAAGAAAAAAAAACAAAACACTATCATAATCACCATCAACATAAAACATGGCTTCACAATCTAAGAATATGTGAGAAGACATGATATTGGATGTTATGTGATTTATATTTGTCAGGAACAATATAATAAATATAGAATGTATTTTGTCTTGTCTTATATTGTGTTATCTATACAGACGCTCCTTCTATACAGAAGATAATTTCGTCCACAGACCAAGCCGGGCTGTTGGCAAGTGATGCAGCATTCACAGGCCATGCCGGTCTGTTGGCAAGTGATGCAGCATTCACAGGCCATGCCGGTCTGTTGACAAGTGATGCAGCGTTCACAGGCCATGCCGGTCTGTTGGCAAGTGATGCAGCATTCACAGGCCATGCCGGTCTGTTGGCAAGTGATGCAGCATTCACAGGACATGCCGGTCTGTTGGCAAATGATCCAGCATTCACAGGCCATGCGGGTCTGTTGGCAAGTGATCCAGCATTCACAGGACATGCCGGTCTGTTGGCAAGTGATGCAGCATTCACAGGCCTTGCCGGTCTGTTGGCAAGTGATGCGGCATTCACAGGCCATGCCGGTCTGTTGGCAAGTGATGCAGCATTCACAGGACATGCCGGTCTGTTGGCAAGTGATCCAGCATTCACAGGCCATGCCGGTCTGTTGGCAAGTGATCCAGCATTCACAGGCCATGCCGGTCTGTTGGCAAGTGATGCAGCATTCACAGGCCATGCCGGTCTGTTGGCAAGTGATCCAGCATTCACAGGCCATGCCGGTCTGTTGGCAAGTGATGCAGCATTCACAGGCCATGCCGGTCTGTTGGCAAGTGATCCAGCATTCACAGGCCATGCCGGTCTGTTGGCAAGTGATGCAGCGTTCACAGGCCACGGCTATAAAAGTTCCACGTTATTACCAGACACCTGTGTTTCATACCTAGTGTTAGTTACTCACTAAGATTCATAAAGAGAGGAAATATATATAAATATTAAGTCTCTTTTCATAATCAATATACATATGAAACGTATAATAAACGAATAATAAATGACGAAGAAAATTATTAGTCATATTATCACGTCCAAGGTCCCACCCCCCCCCCAAAAAAAAACAAAACAAAAAAAAATCTCACGAGCTTATCATCAGTTCGTACAGCCAGAAACGTCAAAGTTGATATATTAAACAAAAACCTTTGACAGAAACTATTATCGATTAAAATTGCCTGTCTGCACGTCATGGATGCACCAGAGCCCCATGAAATCATGGGACAGAATGTGAGACAAAGAAAAATGCACCAAATTTAATTTAAGTGGAACACTTTTACGTCACACATACTGGTGATAGGTGGATGGCTGGAAATGACAGTCAATAGTGATGACGTCATTGGGCATAAAAATGTAACATCAGCTATTTAGTAACACAATTATTTCTTACCAATGAGAATGAATGAAGAATTAATTTATTTACAATGTAATCAATCGCATATAATCTGTAGCACCAATCCCAGCTGTGTAACACCAATCCCAGCTGTGTAACACCAATCCCAGCTGTGTAGCACCAATCCCAGCTGTGTAACACCAATACCAGCTGTGTAAAACGAACCCCAGCCGTGTAGCACCAATACCAGCTGTAACACCAATACCAGCTGTGTAGCACCAATCCCAGCTGTGTAACACCAATACCAGCTGTGTAAAACCAACCCCAGCCGTGTAGCACCAATACCAGCTGTGTAACACCAACCCCAGCCGTGTAGCACCAACCCCAGCCGTGTAGCACCAATACCAGCTGTGTGGCACCAATCCCAGCTGTGTGGCACCAATCCCAGCTGTGTAGCACCAATACCAGCTGTGTAACACCAACCCAAGCTGTGTAACACCAATCCCAGCTGTCAGCCATTTCAACTTCATTTCGTTAACATCCCTGCAGCAACCCTGGCAAACTTACCTTCACATTTAAACAATTACGATTTATTTTATACGTACATAACTACAAGTAGCATTTTGATTGTATTCCAGCAAACTTCACAACTGTTAGTGAATAGACCAGAGGCGTCGCTAAGGTTAGTGTCTTCTTCTTCATATCCTTTTGGCCTGATACTAGTCTCTTAAAGCCTTGGCTATTACCTGGCCTACCTGCTTCATCTACTGAGCAGTGCCATATAACTATGGCGGCTTAAAAAAAGGGGGGGGGGTTGCTGATTGGGCTAAAGCCAGGACCCAAAACTATATTATATTGTATAATAAAGGTGGCTGGACCGGGACCCAGGTGGAATAGCAGCCAGGGGCCCCGTGCAATCTTGATCCGCCCTGCCATATAACAGTGTCTTCACGTGGGACTCTTTAGCATTAGTTGGGCAGTGCTCTCTTGGCATTTGAGTCACTAAACTCTGGTGAATGCGACTCAAGCTCCACCACTGGTCTGATCGACTTGGCCTGGGCATGTTAGCAAATACCCCCAAGACAGTCGCATTGTCAGCCCACTCCTGGTACCCAGTGTGAATGAATATTGCAAAAAAACAAACACACAAAGAATAAATAATAGCTCAACAATACCTTTCTTCAATGTTTATTGCAACTTAAAATGAAACAAACATGTTTTAAAATCTATTATTATAAAAGAAACTGTTTGAAACACAAACCAATTTTAATACTTTGACAGAATTAAATATACCTTCAAATCAGAATTAAATATACCTTCAAATCAGAATTAAATATACCTTCAAATCAGAATTAAATATACCTTGAAATCAGAATTAAATATACCTTCAACTAAGGCATTTTAATGATGTTAATAAAAGGAAGAACTAAATTACACAAACAAATGCCAATGTTACATCTTAAAATGGTTTAGAAAGGCATGTTGGAGGCGGGGCTGACCATATGCGAGTTGAAGGTGTACATGAGGCGTTGTATAGGAGGATAATTGGACCCAGTAGAGGTTTTTGTCTAATACTAATACAACTATCAATAAGAAATAACTATAACAAGAACAAGAGATAACATATTTATACAATTGTTGGAATAGTTTGAGGTAGGGGTACAAAAACAAGTTATAGATCACATAGACATTAGTATGTGATCAATTACAGCAAACAAAAGTTAGAGATCACATAGACATTAGTATGTGATCAATTACAGCAAACAAAAGTTAGAGATCACATAGGCATTAGTATGTGATCAATTACAGCAAACAAAAGTTAGAGATCACATAGACATTAGTATGTGATCAATTACAGCAAACAAAAGTTAGAGATCACATAGACATTAGTATGTGATCAATTACAGCAAACAAAAGTTAGAGATCACATAGACATTAGTATGTGATCAATTACAGCAAACAAAAGTTAGAGATCACATAGACATTAGTATGTGATCAATTACAACAAACAAAAGTTAGAGATCACATAGGCATTAGTATGTGATCAATTACAACAAACAAAAGTTAGAGATCACATAGACATTAGTATGTGATCAATTACAACAAACAAAAGTTAGAGATCACATAGACATTAGTATGTGATCAATTACAACAAACAAAAGTTAGAGATCACATAGGCATTAGTATGTGATCAATTACAACAAACAAAAGTTAGAGATCACATAGACATTAGTATGTGATCAATTACAACAAACAAAAGTTAGAGATCACATAGACATTAGTATGTGATCAATTACAACAAACAAAAGTTAGAGATCACATAGACATTAGTATGTGATCAATTACAACAAACAAAAGTTAGAGATCACATAGACATTAGTATGTGATCAATTACAACAAACAAAAGTTAGAGATCACATAGACATTAGTATGTGATCAATTACAACAAACAAAAGTTAGAGATCACATAGACATTAGCATGTGATCAATTACAACAAACAAAAGTTGCTACAAGTTCTCCCAATACTTGCAGGTTTAAATATTTATATACATAAATAATAAGTGTATCACAATTGTTATAAATACATAAGAAGGCATCAATGGAGATGGAGGACGGAGGTTCAATTTTTATAATGAAGGTGTTGTATTTTACAAAACAACCGTTCATACAAGTTTGTTACGAGGTTGTTCTTTATTACAATAGTGATCATTTGAAACCAATTTGTATCAAGTCAATATGTAAATAATAGGGTGTACATGAGGTGTTGTATAGGATGATAATTGGAACCAGTAGAGGTTTTTATCTAATACAACAGTTACTATCAAATGTTGATGTAAGTTTTATAGTCACAGTCTCAACAAGAAATAACGATAACAAGAACAAGAGATAACATATTTATACAATTGTTGGAGGTAAGGGTACAAAAACAATAATAATAATAATAAATTGATTATTTATATAGCGTTGTATCCCAGTAAGGAACTGGGCTCACAGCGCTTTACATGAAAGAAATAACATACTTATAAGTATTAAATTAACATTCATATCACAACAAACACACACAATTACAATACATTATACATAAGCTACGTTAATCATTTACAAGAAATGTTGTTTCATCAATTTTAAAAATAAATTTTGAAAAGATGTGTCTTAAGTGCAGTCTTGAAGGACTTGGTTGTTTGAATACCACGTATGTGTAATGGTAGAGAATTCCATTGTTTGGCTGCACAAAAAGAGAACGACCTTTCACCAAACGTTTTGGTGCGTGTCGTAGGAACAGAGAGAACGCGTGTGTCTGCAGAAGATCTTAGCTTGCGAGTGGGTGAGTAGACCGACAAAAGTTCAGTAAGATACGATGGGCATGAGTCCGAAAAGAAATTGTGACAGAGAACGGCCAGTTTGTAATCAATACGGGCTTGTATAGGCAGCCAATGAAGTGAGCGAAGAAGTGGAGTAACATGGTCATGTTTTTTTGCCTTGAGCACCAGTCTGGCAGCTGAATTTTGAACTTTCTGTAGTCTTTCAATGCATTGTTTTGGCACACCTGACAGAAGAGAATTGCAGTAATCCATACGAGCCAGTACAAGAGCACAGACTAGTGTTTTTGTGGCACTATCTGTTAAGTAATGACGGATTGAGCTGATTTGACGAATGGCAGTGTAGGCAGAGCGACAGATGTGATTGATGAAGTTGTTAATAGACATGTTGTCAGAAATAATGTAGCCAAGATTCCTAGTCGATGTTGTGAACAGAATATCCGAACTGGCTACGTGAATTGACTTCGGAAGAGACAAAGTACTGCGTGATTTATTGTTGCAAAATAGAAGTGCTTCAGTCTTGTCATCATTCAGCTTGAGTTTGCTTAACGTCATCCAAGACTTCACTTCACCAATGCACTCCTGCAACAATTGGACACCGGAGTCCATATTAGAGGGATCAGTGTGAGTATATAGTTGAGTATCATCTGCAAATGATTGGCTTTTAACTGAATGATTTTCAAGCAGTAGAAGTAGCGGTCTTGTATACAGTACAAAAAGTACCGGACCCAAAACAGAGCCCTGAGGCACACCATAAAGCAAGTCAGCTTTGTGAGAGATACAACCATCTACTGATACTACCTGTGATCTGTTAGATAAGTATGATTGAAACCAAGCCAGAACTGAGCCAGAAATTCCAAAATAATTTTGCAGGGTTTTCAGCAGTATTTGATGGTCAACAGTGTCAAAGGCTGCACTAAGATCTAAGAGGACCAATATAGAAATTTTCCCACTGTCCAGTGCGAGCAGGAGGTCATTTGTTACCTTCAACAGAGTGGTCTCTGTGCTGTGAGAAGGTCTGTAGGCCGACTGATTAGGACTTAATAGAGTGTGGTCATTTAGATAAGAAAAAAGTTGTTTTAAGACTAGTTTTTCAATGACTTTCGACAAAAATGAAATATTAGACACAGGTCGATAGTTGTTTAAATTGTTTTGGTCTAACCCTTTTTTTTCAGCAAGGGTTTTATAATAGCAGATTTACATAATGAAGGAAAGGTGCCAGATTTTAGACTTTCATTAACTATATTAGTTACTGTTGGGAGTAAGAGATCTAATGACTCAACAAATAGTGGAGTGGGGATGGGATCAAGAGGGCAGGACGTTGGCCTAGATTTTAGAATAATACTTTTGACCTCATTTTCCGTAACAGTCTGAAACATGTCAAAGCCTGACCTCACAGCAAAAGAAGGAGATACATTATGTGGTGGCAACAACGTTCTGTCAAGTTCATCACGAATTTTAGCAATTTTGTTGATAAAAAGTTACAAAATATATCTGGTTGCTGATGCAGGGGATACACAGAAAAGTTAGAGATCACATAGGCATTAGTATGTGATCAATTACAACAAACAAAAGTTAGAGATCACATAGGTGCTAGCCTCAACCACCCTCCAACCATCAAGAGTGACCAGTGGACTACCTGATCTGTCATAAAACAATCGGACTGAGGTGTGTCTGGCCTCGAGGTCATCATACACTAAGTGTCTGGTCGAGCACCCTTACCTCAACATTACTGGCTGGAAAGATTACAGTATTTGTAGAAATAACACACCATCCCAGTCCCTACTCTCATGACATCACTTCCTCTCTTGTCATAAAATGGATATGGTTGTTGGGTGTTTGGCCAAAACTCTGGTCTTTTTCCACTGGTCGTTTTAACATCTACCCTGACAGTGAGGTCAGCTACAGCTTTGATGTACTTGACTACGAGTTGGTCATGGTAGCAACCTTCAGGCAGATGATTTATATTAAAATTATAAACAGGCACAAACTTTGGATGTCCTGGATTGTTTGTACAGCAGCTGTAATGTCTGGGCAGATCAGCCTCACCACCTCCTGACTCCTGGGTTTCATGTCTACCTGCCAAGGTCATCAAAGAAAGTACATTTTAATCCAGGTGTTACACCTGTCTCTCTTCTATTATCTCTATTTAACTATGTTGCATTAAGTCTATACTTTTATGTCAATGGATTAAAAGATTAATTTCTTACATAAATTATGAAACAATAATTTATCATTATAAAAAATAAAATGTGTAAAGGCTAAAATCTTAAACTTACAATAACATGGCAGTAACTTGGATAAAGAAAGTTATTTAAAACATTAATACTAAGTAAATTAAACCGATTTATGGTGTTTATATCAATTTACCATAGGATAGACTTGATCTCTTATTTTAATAACAAATGTCTTTGGGGATCACTCCGTGACTCTTATCTGTGCCACCTCTCTGGATGACATCGGTACCAACTTCTTGGCTGCCAAGTTTGAAACCTTCATCCGAGCTGTGTTCTTGGATTAGATTATCTATAAAATATTTTAAATTTTTTGCGATTAAATTATAATTAATTAATCAATTTTTGTCCTTTTCTCTGTCCACTACCATCACAAACTCTTTCTCTCTCTATCTCTCCTTATATTTATTATCATTCTCTCTCTATCTCTCCTTATATTTATTATCTTTCTCTCTCTATCTCTCCTTATATTTATTATCTTTCTCTCTCTATCTCTCCTTATATTTATTATCTTTGATAAATGAACTTTTTTTTTAACAACTTTAAGATAGAATATAAATATTGAAATTAAAATTTATAAAAGTATTTTTTTAAAACTTTTCTTTGTACTTTCCTTTATTTGTATGTCTGAATTTTAGCTTTACTATCATAAAACTTTTTTTTTATACATACATAAGAGGTTTTAAAAAATTAATTTCATAATAATTAAGTACTCTATATCTTACCTTGCTTCCCAATCACTTTAAGATCCTCTGTGATCATTCCAGATTTATTATGATGAATCTAAAAAAGACAACAAAAAAAAAGGTTTTTTTCCTGTTAAATTCATAACTTAAAAATCTTTAAATGGTAAAAAAAAACATATAATTTATTATTATTATTTTTTTAAAATAATTTTTTTTTAATGGTACAAAAAAGAAAAATAGGCCAATGAATGAAAACACATTAAAATGTAGTTATAATAAGCTTTATAGTGTTAGTGACTTGTATCACTCAGTTGTGACACTACAACTACAGCATGATCTCTGATGTTAGTGTTAGTTACTTGTATCACCCAGTTGTGACACTACAACTACAGCATGGCCTCTGATGTTAGTGTTAGTGACTTGTATCATCCAGTTGTGATACTACAACTACAGCATGATCTCTGATGTTAGTGTTAGTGACTTGTATCATCCAGTTGTGATACTACAACTACAGCATGGCCTCTGATGTTAGTGTTAGTGACTTGTATCATCCAGTTGTGATACTACAACTACAGCATGATCTCTGATGTTAGTGTTATTGACTTGTATCACCCAGTTGTGACACTACAACTACAGAATGATCTCTGATGTTAGTGTTATTGACTTGTATCACCCAGTTGTGACACTACAACTACAGCATGATCTCTGATGTTAGTGTTATTGACTTGTATCACCCAGTTGTGACACTACAACTACAGCATGATCTCTGATGTTAGTGTTATTGACTTGTATCATCCAGTTGTGATACTACAACTACAGCATGGCCTCTGATGTTAGTGTTATTGACTTGTATCATCCAGTTGTGATACTACAACTACAGCATGATCTCTGATGTTAGTGTTAGTGACTTGTATCATTCAGTTGTGATACTACAACTACAGCATGGCCTCTGATGTTAGTGTTATTGACTTGTATCATCCAGTTGTGATACTACAACTACAGCATGGCCTCTGATGTTAGTGTTAGTGACTTGTATCATCCAGTTGTGATACTACAACTACAGCATGGCCTCTGATGTTAGTGTTAGTGACTTGTATCATCCAGTTGTGATACTACAACTACAGCATGGCCTCTGATGTTAGTGTTAGTGACTTGTATCATCCAGTTGTGATACTACAACTACAGCATGATCTCTGATGTTAGTGTTAGTTACTTGTATCACCCAGTTGTGACACTACAACTACAGCATGGCCTCTGATGTCAGTCTTAGTGACTTGTATCATCCAGTTGTGATACTTCAACTACAGCATGGCCTCTGATGTCAGTCTTAGTGACTTGTATCATCCAGTTGTGATACTACAACTACAGCATGGCCTCTGATGTCAGTCTTAGTGACTTGTATCATCCAGTTGTGATACTACAACTACAGCATGGCCTCTGATGTTAGTGTTATTGACTTGTATCATCCAGTTGTGATACTACAACTACAGCATGGCCTCTGATGTTAGTGTTAGTGACTTGTATCATCCAGTTGTGATACTACAACTACAGCATGGCCTCTGATGTTAGTGTTAGTGACTTGTATCATCCAGTTGTGATACTACAACTACAGCATGTCCTCTGATGTTAGTGTTAGTGACTTGTATCATCCAGTTGTGATACTACAACTACAGCATGGCCTCTGATGTTAGTGTTAGTGACTTGTATCATCCAGTTGTGATACTAAAACTACAGCATGGCCTCTGATGTTAGTTTTAGTGACTTGTATCATCCAGTTGTGATACTACAACTACAGCATGGCCTCTGATGTTAGTGTTAGTGACTTGTATCATCCAGTTGTGATACTACAACTACAGCATGATCTCTGATGTTAGTGTTAGTTACTTGTATCACCCAGTTGTGACACTACAACTACAGCATGGCCTCTGATGTCAGTCTTAGTGACTTGTATCATCCAGTTGTGATACTACAACTACAGCATGGCCTCTGATGTCAGTCTTAGTGACTTGTATCATCCAGTTGTGATACTACAACTACAGCATGGCCTCTGATGTTAGTGTTATTGACTTGTATCATCCAGTTGTGACACTACAACTACAGCATGATCTCTGATGTTAGTGTTATTGACTTGTATCATCCAGTTGTGATACTACAACTACAGCATGATCTCTGATGTTAGTGTTATTGACTTGTATCACCCAGTTGTGACACTACAACTACAGCATGATCTCTGATGTTAGTGTTATTGACTTGTATCATCCAGTTGTGATACTACAACTACAGCATGATCTCTGATGTTAGTGTTATTGACTTGTATCATCCAGTTGTAATACTACAACTACAGCATGATCTCTGATGTTAGTGTTATTGACTTGTATCATCCAGTTGTGATACTACAACTACAGCATGATCTCTGATGTTAGTGTTATTGACTTGTATCATCCAGTTGTGATACTACAACTACAGCATGATCTCTGATGTTAGTGTTATTGACTTGTATCATCCAGTTGTGATACTACAACTACAGCATGGCCTCTGATGTTAGTGTTATTGACTTGTATCACCCAGTTGTGATACTACAACTACAGCATGGGCTCTGATGTTAGTGTTAGTGACTTGTATCATCCAGTTGTGATACTACAACTACAGCATGGCCTCTGATGTTAGTGTTAGTGACTTGTATCACCCAGTTGTGATACTACAACTACAGCATGATCTCTGATGTTAGTGTTATTGACTTGTATCATCCAGTTGTGATACTACAACTACAGCATGATCTCTGATGTTAGTGTTATTGACTTGTATCATCCAGTTGTGATACTACAACTACAGCATGATCTCTGATGTTAGTGTTATTGACTTGTATCATCCAGTTGTGATACTACAACTACAGCATGATCTCTGATGTTAGTGTTATTGACTTGTATCATCCAGTTGTGATACTACAACTACAGCATGATCTCTGATGTTAGTGTTATTGACTTGTATCATCCAGTTGTGATACTACAACTACAGCATGATCTCTGATGTTAGTGTTATTGACTTGTATCATCCAGTTGTGATACTACAACTACAGCATGATCTCTGATGTTAGTGTTATTGACTTGTATCATCCAGTTGTGATACTACAACTACAGCATGATCTCTGATGTTAGTGTTATTGACTTGTATCATCCAGTTGTGATACTACAACTACAGCATGATCTCTGATGTTAGTGTTCAGTGTAAGATATAAACTTCTTATTTATTCTGGTAACTAAAGAAAATAAATCTTTAAAAAAATTTAATTAACCTGATTATTGTTTTAACTTTCCAAGATATATAAAGATATATATATATATATTATGGATTAAAAATACTCTATGCATTTAAAGTTAGATATTTTTTTTACATTAATTCTCATAATAAATAAAGAGTACTTAATGAAATACTGATTTAAAAAAAACATTCTAAATTCTCATAATATCATTAAAATACATAATAGGTTTTAGTAAAATGAATAATAACTTTTTAAAACATCTATACACAATAATCTCACCTGTTTCATTGTATTCAATTCCGTTGATGGCTCTGTAGCTTTAGCCGCTGACATATTGAAAGACTCTTGTGCTTGGCTCATCTCTTCTACAATATGCTGTTTTCTCTGTTCTAAACAGTCACTTCTATTGGACAAACCTTGGCTCATCTCGTCTACAATATGCTGTTTTCTCTGTTCTAAACAGTCAGTTCTATTGGACAAACCTTGGCTCATCTCTTCTACAATATGCTGTTTTCTCTGTTCTAAACAGTCACTTCTATTGGACAAACCTTGGCTCATCTCTTCTACAATATGCTCTTTTCTCTGTTCTAAACAGTCACTTCTATTGGACAAACCTTGGCTCATCTCTTCTACCATATGCTGTTTTCTCTGTTCTAAACAGTCACTTCTATTGGACAAACCTTGGCTCATCTCTTCTACAATATGCTCTTTTCTCTGTTCTAAACAGTCACTTCTATTGGACAAACCTTGCACAGATGTGACAGTTTCATTGTCACAGAATGGAACAGAGCCTATTTCTGTTTTCAGGACTTCTTTTAACTCTTTGACTTCTTTCAATTCCTTGACCAGTTCATTCAGCCTGACATTGACGTTGGCCTCCCATTGTTGAAAAGATGTTAAAATATTTACATTTTTTACTTCATTCATGTCCACTTTGTTGTTAAGAATATAATAAAGAATTGGTAATTGACTCAATTTGACGTCGTAATTCTCTTGCTTTACTTGCAGTTCCTGTATTGTTCTTTTTAGAGAAACAATTGATTCATCTGACGTCAATTTTTCTACTGTAGCACTGTTAGAAGTTTTCACATCTAAAAAAATGGAAATGTTAAAATATAGAAGCAATATAAAACATGCTAATAAATTATAGAGGTAGTTAAATATCAACATTTATTAATTGTTAACAACATAGTTTTGACTCACTAATTAATTATTCCAGTCAACTTACAGACCAGCATATACTTTCACATAAGTAATTTTACAAATTGTATCACTTTCACCTATGTTACCATCACTAACACTTTCCTAAACTTACACGTCAGTATAACTAACACACGAATATAACACACTAGAACATACACACCAGTTGGTTCTTGTAAGTATGTTTCATCAGTCAATAAACTTCTCCCTTGAGTACTGGTAGAATTGTTTGAAACATTAGTTGCTCCTTCATCTTCATCTATTTTCTTTTGATGTATGAAATAAAAATTGAAAAATTATGTCTGTTTATTTTCAATGGATTTAAGAAATAAAACATTTGAAAGAAATGTTTATGTTCATTGGATGTTTAAATGAAATTTAAACACATACATGTATCTGTTTATGGTCATTTAATGTAGCAAATTAAACATAGACCAATGTCAGTTTATTTTAATGAGATGTTTGAAATCAAACAAATGAAAATATCAGTTTATGTTCATTGACTGTATGAAATTAAACTAAATTTAAAATGTTTAAGAAATATTTTTAAACGTCAAATGAATGATATACTTTTTAAAAATTATGCTAAGACCATTTAATATAATTCTTATAATATATTATAATAACATACTTTATGATTAATTTGCTTTTCATCAAAATTTATGTTTTCTATTAAAAATAACATTAGAAAAACAAAAACAAAGAGCAATAAATAATTTTATTAAGAATAATTTCCAATCATTGCATACTTTGAGCAACAGTATGAAAATAATAATTTTCAAATGGTAAAAGCTTTTGAAGTCATATTTTTAGAAAAAAACTTAATTTTGCTTGTTACGTGCCATTTAAAATTACCTGTAAATTGTAAATTTTTTGTCATGACGTGAACAATAGCATTTTGGATAGAGGTGACAAGGGTCTCATAGCTGACCTTTGAACTTTTAGGTTTACTTGCCCATTCTTGCACTTTCTCTTCTAGCTGTTGAGATATAAAAAATTGTTCTTTCTTTAATTAAAAAAAAACAAAACAACAACACATATTTGTATAGCAATAATACACATTTAAAAAAACCCACCGTATGTAAGAGGCAATAGCCTTATTTATAAAGCTTTCTATGGTGAGAAATGAAATCAGAGTTAATCGCAAAGATTCCTAAAACAAATTCTAGCTGAGGAAAATAAAAAATAAAATTTCTTTAATGTCTTAAATGTGAATTTGAGATAATATTTGTTCTAGGTAGAAGTTCGGCGATAAGTCTTTAAAAAAAAACAACAACATTATATACAGATGGCTATTTTAAATAGAGGGTTATTGTGTCATGTTTTCTTTTTATTAGAACACACAGATCTTGCTGACCTGTTGTGCTAGTGAAGTAGTGTATACAGACCATAGCCAATTGGGAGTTTTGTTGCACAATAGTTTTTATTAATCCCTACAAATGACAGGAACCCATAACAGCAGGGTAAACTAAGACAAGGGAAAATCCCTGACTTCACGACAGCCTAACACCCATGCTGATGTACCATCCTTCCCCTTGAACTACATGTAATAATAAATACTGGGATGGCACAGTTGGTCATTTAGTGATAATCTTTAAATAATACTTAATACTGGGAAGACCAAATCTGGTAATTAGATGACAATCTTGAAGTTATTCTGCAGAAAAGCCATAGCTAGAAATTTTGTTAAAAACTTGAAAACTAAATACTGGGAAGGTCACATCTGGTAATTTGGTAAGAATGTTCAACTTATACTAAATACTGAAGAGTCCAGAGCTGGAAACTATGTGAAGATATATTGAGTAAATACTGTAATAATAAGGAGTAAATACTGTAATAATAAGGAGTAAATACTGTAATAATAAGAAGGCCACAACTAGTGATATGGTGGCAATCTGTACCATTTATCTGTGCATTAAGTTTTAGATATTTCAATTAAGAGTTTGTATTTGATCACCAATACCCTCTCAAAGTAAGATACAGCTCATTCTACCAATATAAAGACTTACATTTTTGTAATAACTGTCTACCACTCTGTGTAGATTTTTTATTTCTACCTTGAGTGTTTGAAGCAGTTGATTGAGATTCTTGGAGTTTGTGTGGTCATCCTTCAGTTTGCTCGCCATGCTTTACAGAAAATTGGAGATGTCTTTATAACTGTTTAGAAAATTATATATCTAAACGAAATTACAAGAGGACTAAGTTATTTGTTTACTAAGTTATTTGTTGACTAAGTTATTTGTTGACTAAGTTATTTGTTGACTAAGTTATTTTTTGACTAAGTTATTTGTTGACTAAGTTATTTGTTGACTAAGTTATTTGTTGACTAAGTTATTTGTTGACTAAGTTATTTGTTGACTAAGTTATTTGTTGACTAAGTTATTTGTTGACTAAGTTATTTGTTGACTAAGTTATTTGTTGACTAAGTTATTTGTTGACTAAGTTATTTGTTGACTAAGTTATTTGTTGACTAAGTTATTTGTTGACTAAGTTATTTGTTGACTAAGTTATTTGTTGACTAAGTTATTTGTTTACTAAGTTATTTGTTTACTAAGTTATTTGTTTACTAAGTTATTTGTTTACTAAGTTATTTGTTTACTAAGTTATTTGTTTACTAAGTTATTTGTTTACTAAGTTATTTGTTTACTAAGTTATTTGTTTACTAAGTTATTCGTTTACTAAGTTATTTGTTTACTAAGTTATCTCTGCAATTACTATGAAGGTATCAGAGTGTTTTCTTACAGATTAAAATACAAAATAATTAGAAAATTTATTAAAAAGCAAAATGAGTCCATTAATTTAATTACTTATGTTAACAAGCATCTTAAAAAATAATGTTTCCTATCAAACTATTAAATGAAAATTTGGAGACACACATATATCCAATAAGATGAACATCTATGTGCATCAAAATTTTGTGAGTATTTAACAGAAACCATTATAACAACAATTAAGAGACGTAAGATGGCATGTTCCGGTCATGTACTGCGACATGATACCCTGACAAAAACTATCCTTCATGACACTGTAGAAGGGGGCCGGCGTAGAGGTCTACAGCGGAAAAGCTGGCTGGACAACATAAAGGAATGGACAGGGATAAAACTGCATGAATTATTGGCTGCTGCTCAAGATAGGCAAATGTGGACATCGTTATCTGTTGATGTGTCCATGCGTTCCCCCCAACAACCGCAGCAGTCACGGGACTGATGATGATGAACAGAAATAAACACTCTATAACAGTGCTTCTGAAAGTGGGGGTCCGCGGACCGGTGCCGGTCCATGGGCCATCCGGTGCCAGTACACAGAAGTTATCAAAAAGGGACATGAAAATCTAATTAAAATGCTCCATTTTCATCCATTGATACTAGCATATAGAATATTTCAATTTTTCCGCAATAAGCTAATAAAATGAAACAAATTAAATAAAATAAATTACATTTCGCTATCACGCCAGTACATGGAAAATAGTGCACCGGTTCCTTGTACAAATGAAAAATTCCTGCAGGTCCGCCATACTAAAAAGTTTAAGAAGCACTGCTCTATAATACATGTGCATAAATTGGTAACAAATTTATTTGAGTAAAGTCAAGAAATTCATAATTTCATACTTTGGAGTCTATCAATTAAAATTAAATACTGTACATCTAAATCAGTACCTATAAATCTATCTATATATAGGGTCCAGTAGAATTATTTTATTAACTATACAAAGTCGTCTGTTAATGATTTATTTCATCTTTTACATCTATGTCATTAACCATAGAGTCATAGAGTAGTATTAATGATAATAGCAATACAAAACAATTTTATTGCTACGACTAGTCATAGCAGTAGCCTCAGTAGCCAATTTTGTTGCTTATTCTGAAAAGTGATTCTTTTCATTTTTAAGATTCTTAGAAGATCAATAAATATTTTAAAGAAAATTTCATTTTTTATTTCCTTACTAACTTACTGTGTCTTACTAGATTGTTTGATTCTTGTTTTGTTTGTTTGTAATTGAGAAAATTTCATTTGGCCTCTTGCTGTGACAACCCAGCAATTAGGGTGCTAGATAACAAAATGGATGTATTCTACTCTACTCTGATTATGTAGCATCAAGGGCCGAAAACAGCCTTATAAATTAAAAAGCCTTACAAATTAGCGCTATAATAGCTAAAATATAACATATAAATGCATTTAATAAATTAAAAACGAAAGTTCTCACGAGCAAATTAAAATTCGCAGTGAAATAATATACATGCTAAGACTGCAGGATTACCTTTTTACGTTACATCATTTCTGATATAACAATTCTTTATGACTATATGATGATTTTTGGTGAACTCAAATGTCAGCAAATGTCATCTAAATCGGGAAGAGGGGCAGTTCATTAAAAACCTACAAGTAAAACCTAAACCGCCTAGCCTATATGGAAATTCTAAAGCACAATACTGGAGATATTTTGGTGGCCTGTTCTCTGCTGATGGGAGAAATGTAGACGAAGATCGAGTTTATTGTCAGCTGTGTCTCACTACTCAGCAGTCATTGGGTGACAAGTAGGGTCACATTTCAAAAGTAACCAATTTTTTGCAATTACATCAAGTGGCAATATGAATCTTCACTTAAGTTTCAAGCACAATGTGTCAGTACAAAGTCAAGAAAAGTCAATAAATTTTTGGATATTTCCGTAAGTATGGAGAAGGCAATAGTCAATGTCAGGCAACATCAAGTTATGTCATGAACTGAAAAGAGATATCGTTATCTGGTTCTGTAGAGACTTGCTCGCCTTTGAAAATGTGGCTAAAGATGGTTTTGTTGACTTCTTCAAAATTAATTGCCCATCTCTCAACATACCCGCTCCTGTAACACTTGCTGGAACATCCCTGGATGATGTTTACGCAAGTCTCAATTTACGGAGAAATCCGGCTGATCCGGATATCACCTGAAAAATTATTTGAGCCAGCCAAAATTTTAAAATCCAGCTAATCCAGATATCAGCCGAAAAATTGTGTCAGCCAGCCGAAATTAAAAAAAAATCGGCTGGTAGGTCTAAGCGCGCTGGACTGCCGAACCGAGACAGAGGCCGGTCACGGGTTCTATTCTTGGTGCTGGCAAGGCCCCCGGGGCATTGTGCTAGCCACACAATCCCTTGCTCATTAGTCATTAGTGGCTAAATAAAACATGTTGACAGTTGAACGCTACAACTACATCACATGCCCCATAGTATAGTATAGTCATAGTCCGTCATGGACTGGAAAGGATTATGAGAACTAATGACTAATGTTTAGTATTAGTATTAGCATAATTAAAATACATCTTTAGTCGTAACTGTAAGCACATAGAATATTTTTTTACGACTAGTCGTAGCAGTAGCACTATCACTAAGTACTAGTACTAGTACTAGCAACATTGCAACATCCCGTCGAATCGTCCGCTGCTTCGTTGTTTAGGCAGTAGACACTTCGTTATTTAAAATTGAACATTAAAATAGCAAAAAAATTATATTTATACATTACCTAAATAGATGTCAGTAATACTTATTATATTGCCAATATTATAGATGCAAATAACACTAACAGCTTTGGTCTTAGTTTCCAAATTCAAATATTACACACACAACACTTACTTGACGACAATTTAAGGAACAGGGTGGCCAGAATATAATATAACTGTTGCCCAAAAAAAGGCAAAAGCCAAGCTTATGTTATATGAAAAATGTCGACAAAAATGACGTCACGCATCTAGGGGGCGGGAGGGGTGTCACAGATTTGTGAAAATTTATGATTAGGGGGAGGGGGCTTTGAAGAACTGTGACGTCACATTAAACGTGCAACTCTAAATAAAAGCTCCGCTTAAATATTTTATTGCTTACAATTTATTTAATTACGTTTTAAATTGCTTCACACGTGTTACAATATTACATTATATACCACTTTTATGGGGGGGGGCGGCGCTGCTTTGTGACGTCTTATTGGAGTGTGATCTAGCTCTTTGTTAAGTGTGACGAGGGCTGAAAATACAGTGAAAAATCTGCCAAAATCGCGTGATGTCATTAATGGACGGCCAATAACGGCTGAAAATTAGTTAACTATTGAAAATTAAGGTTGAACCAGGAGAAAAGGGTTGATAAATGTCTACATGCCAATGTCAAATGATCTTATGTATGGTTGTACTCACAAAATAAAAAGACTATGATACTAACATACAAATTTGAAAGAGAAGCTCTAGGTCATCTTTTTCCTATAGACTGCTATTTGCAGTATTATAAACTTTATCAGATGTCAAGTCATCAAGCAGTCTTGGTGACACAACGAAGTCCTTACAGTATTTATTAGTAAGTAAAAGCTCAGCCCTGACTCAAACAGACTTATGGCTTTATTTTTAAAAAAAATGTGTGATAAAGATAATTTTTGTATATATATTATATATTACTAGTATATCACCCGTCAAAAATGACAGAAGTTTTCAAAATATATACACATCAGATTAAAAAATAACGTAATACAGAACTTTCATTTATTTTTATTTGATTTATTGCTTTCTAAAATTAGTAGCACTATAAAACAAAATCGATCGCAGCGCCACCTAACAGCATTACATCCATACAGACAACGGGAATTATGTTCAAGAAAAAAAGGCAATAAAAAAAAAGGCGAAAAGCCACCCAAAAATTATTTGAAGCCAAACCATCTCAATCTGGCAACCCTGTAAAGGAATCACGGAATAACGTGAATTTCCACTTTCGTTTTCAAGTAATCTTTTGGAAATATTATTGATTTTAAGTAAATAATTAATTACATCATGCAATTTACAAAGCTTATATGAGTGTCAATTAAGACATACAGTTATAATTTAAAAAAGGCTAAATAAGATTTTTTTTTGTTTAAAAAAATGTTTAAAATTATTTGAACGAAATCTTCTAGTTTTAGTTGCTGGTCACGTTAAAAAAAATGCGCCCGATGTAGTAGTAGTAGTAATTTAGACAAAATAATAGCTGATTCTGATGATATACTGGTATCACGCGATTTAGGCTAAAATGTGTAATTCATTTGCTAATACTAATTAAAATTCCATGATTACTGAAATTTTTAAGTAGCACTGCCATAAAACTTGATTGGTGTCCATTTAATAATAATTACTTATAATTTTAAAATAACAAGTATCTTCATCAGCTTCTCTATGTGGGGCCGTCCACAAATGACGTCACGCGATTTTGGTCGATTTTTACCCCCTCCCCTCCCTCGTCACAAAAAGTTAGACCCCCCCCTCTAAAATACGTCACAAAGATTTGACAAAAAAAAACAAAAAAAAACCAAATTATTTTCTATTTGAAAATAAGTTTGTTTCAAATCATTTTTATTGTCATTTAAGTTTTTATTATTTATTTAGTGAAGGTCTACATTGTAATATCGTAACCCACGTGAAGCATTTTAAAAAATCGTTTAACCGGCACTTCAGAAAACGAGCTGTGTTAACATCCTTAGATTATATTTTATTTTTAGTTTAATTGTTACAAAAGTAAAATTTAAAATACCCCCCCCCCATTAAACTTTCTCTGTAACTTTCACCATATTTAAACATTGTTTAAAATGAAAGTCACCTGAAGAATTTCACGAAAAAATAAGAACAAAAGATAATCCTAAAACTTTGAATGTTTATTTAGCAATTAATTAAATTCAGACAAGCAAACCGTTATGATATTCTCGGATTTGTTTACGTCGTAAAAAACTTTTACTCATCAATTTGGATTTAATCTCATGAACTGTAATCACATGTTTAATTTCTTGATTCCAGGTATGTAAATTGACATACATTTAAAAAAAATCGTCTGTAGTGTTTTAGTGAGGCAAGTAGTTGGATGCACAAATAAATTGGATGAATGATGGTCGTACTCAATGTCGTTTAATTTTCATTAACTTTTAATTCAGCAGAGGGAAAGAAAAAGAAAAGAAAAGAAATGGCATTTGCCGTTGCTATAGCCAGACTATATTATCTTTGATCATTTGATAAGGGAGAGAGGGAGACCTTTGTGATAAGAATATGAAGTATCTTAGTAATTCCTTAGTAAAGATGTAACAAATCTGATATTGAACTACATGTAGATGGAATACTTATATTTCTATTGAAATAACTTCGCAGATTGCTTATCGCAGCCTATTACATAGTAATACATATGTATATGTATATTAGTTAGTAAACATATTTGACTTAACACTACCGTATTTTTAAAATAAATACGAGGCACTGCGTCTATCTTTCTTTCAAATTAATAGGTATACTCAATAACTTTAGAAACATACATTACAACTACAACACTAAATTTTAAGAGTCACATTTTTTATAATGTAATGTCTTATATACGGAAAATTAAATTTTAATAAATAAATTACAGTGTATATTCTCATCAGTGGCATAGCTAGAACTTTTGCCGCCCGGGGCGATCTCCAATTTGACGCCCTTTTTAAGGGCCGTACATAAATGACGTCACGCACATGGGGGAGGGGAGTCATACATTTGTGACTATGTGTAACGAGGGGGTGTGTTTAAGAAATGTGACGTCACGTCAAAACGCGTAACTTTAAATAAAATAATCACATCAAATGGTTTTTGACATTACCGCTGCATTGTTCGTTAGCTGTCTTGCTATGCCTTGGCAACCAAACATTTTTAAAAAAAAATAATTCAAAACAAGCCGAATTCATACTTAATCTTATAGGACTTTAAGCCATGTAGGGCCTCATTTTGCAATCACGTCAGTAGAGGGAAAATCACGTCAAAACGGGAAAAGAATGCACCGGTACCTGGTGAAATGCATTAAAAAAAACTCCTGCCGGTCGTCTAATACGAAAAAATTTGAGAAGCACTGGCTTACAATTTAATTAATGCCGTTTTACATAGCTTCACGCGTATTACGATATTACAATGTAGACATACACTAAATAAATACTTTTAAAAAAGTGATTTGAAACATAATCATTTTCAAATGGAAAATAATTAATTTTTTTTTGTCGAAGCTTTATGACGTATTATTGGAGGAGGGGGGTCTAACTTTTTGTGACGACGCGTGACGAGGAGCGGGTGAAAAATCGGTCAAAATTGCGTGACGCTGCCCCTTACACTTAAACTTAAATGACAAAAATTCGATTTGAAACATTCTCATTTTCAAATAGGAATTACGGCTGTTAAGGTGTGTGTGTGTGTCAAAGGTTTTTGACGTCATATTAAAGAGGGGGTTTAAGTTTTTGTGACAACGTGTGACGAAAGGAGAAGGGGTGAAAAATCAGCCAAAAATCGCGTGACATCATTTAAGGACGGCCACTTAGTCGATTATGTGATGGTTTTTATAAATTAATGAACATGAATAAATAATGTTAATTGAAACGAAGTAAGGGTGGGGAACATGTTTACCATTGCGTGCCATATTTATGTAAGCAGTAATAAAAGAAGCCGCATAAGATGATAGACCTATAAATACACATTTATAAAGATACACGATACCCCTTTTTAAAGGCAACAAGAAAGTTACTGAGGTCGCAGTCAAGAAAGTTACTGAGGTCCAGTCCCCCCCCTCCCTCTCAATGAGACAAAATATAATCCAAATTTAAACCCCAAAAACATTACCTAACAAAGAAATTGTATTTTATTAGTTAGTATGTAAGCATATTTATATATTTACTTTCATAACAGAAAAATCGTGTATTATACTATCAAAATTTAAATTACTTGTAAAACTTGTTCTATTAACAATATTGCAAGATTTTGTTGGCTTCAAATCGCTCATTGTGATACGAAGATAATTTTCTATCAACTTCAGTTTGGGCATAGCTCCTTTCACAATTAGCGACATTGATAGTAATTCTTGAAAAATTCATAGCAAAATTACAATGTTGGATACAGAATTCTCCAATCTTAAAAGTTGAATAAATTTTAATAAGATCAAAAGGGGTGGGGGGGGGTCTTTCCCCCCGTTTTTCTAACATAATGCCTCTTCTTGTAGTTTATGTACAGCCATAAGAACCTGAATCATTTTTCTTTCAATATGGAATTGTTCCTTATCAATGTCAATAAAGTAATTTATTTAATGTTCAAATGCTTCATTTAGTAGGTTACATAGTATTATATACGAAAATTTTCTTGCAAGGACATGCAACTGATCAAAGCGTTCTTTTATAATTCCATCCATGGATAAAAAACATTTCTCGTTGTACTTCTAGTTCTAAAGATAGAACCACGTCTTCTTAATTTCCCCCCCACTCATATTTTTGTATCCTTCTAGCTTCGCGTTCAGTTGATATCTTCAAATCTTCACAAATTGTTTGGCTGATATAACAGCTATTTCTATTAGCACATCTATTTGTTCCATGCAATGACGGGTTCCCCATACACTGAGATAACACAGAAAAGAAAAAAGATTGCATTGAATGGAGTAAAATTCCAGCATCTGATCTCGTTTTACTAGATACTTCTTCAGATGTCAATTTTTCCAAGACGCTTGAAATTTTAAAGTATGCCTTTTAAAATTTTTTTAATTTATGCCTAATGTGTTTATTAACGGAGAAATTTGAATATTTTCATATTATTGTCATACATCTTAATAATTTTCCATAAAATAGACGAATTCAAATCATTTACACATTACTTTAATTGGATAGGCTAATTATTTTTAATGAATAACCGTATTTTAATGAAAAACACAAATTATTTGTGCTACTTTAATGCAATAAAAACAAAATTAATTTCTAATAACTTACCTTACAATAATTTTCTGAAAACTGAAACAGTAATATAAATTGCTACTTGGAATTTAAATACAATATTTGAACCAGCATGCCTTGTAGGTACTTGTTCGCGCATCATTCTGCGAATGTCGAAATTGCACGCAAAAACTGTCGTGGCGATATTAATAGCACATATTATTCGGCCCTGCGTTTTTGTTTTTTTTGGTGGTATTTTTCTTATAAAAGCTTCATCTGTGACATATACCGCTTAATTTTTCAAACAAATCGATCCATTTTTTGAGCGATTAAAATTGTTTGAACGATTTTAAGTTAGTTATAACATCCACTGTGCAATCAAACAAATGTTGTGCGAATCCGTTATTTATGACTCGAAAATACTAGTATTTTTGTTTCACTCGAATTTTCCCCCTTCAAAAGCAAAAGGGCGGTTGTCGGAAATGGTTGTACTTTTCAAATGCCCACAAATGTGGCCCCTAAATGTGTGCCACCCGGGGCGAACTCCCTCTCCGCCCCCTAGCTATGCCACTGATTCTCATTAATGATACGAGCTTGTTTTACAACGTTAGTGTTTATAAATAACTAGCAGACCCGTCGTGCGTTGCAACGATCTCAGTAAAAATGAATAAATTTAAAGAAACCAATGAGTGTTATGTTTAAAAACAATTATGCAGAAACCTTCGCGGAAGAGTGGAAAAAATTCCAAGTTTCATAGCAAACGGATAAATAAATTAATAATTAAATAGCATACAAAAGAAGGAACGATATTAAGGGCCCCGGCCTCAAAATGAGTGATAATATAGTTTTTTTTATTGCCATTGTACTCAAGCTATATTCCTCAATATCGTGTAAAATTGAATAGGGAATACAATTATTAAAGTTCAGTAAAAGACATTTGGGGCCTCCAGCTCCGAGGGAATGGACATTAGGAGTTCAGTGCACTATAGTAATATAGGCTCTTACGCTATTATATACTAAGTTTGGTCAAAATCCAGTTATTTTCTTATTATCTAACGCTTAAACTACTTTTTATATAGCTAATATAGGGGGAAAATGACATTAAGGGGCCCCCGGCCCATTCGGTGCAAGAGGTCAACTTCAAATTCCTGTTCATTTTAATTCAGTTTTATTGTGGATATATTTCTCAAGATCTTTAAAAATTGAATAGGAAAAATATCTTAAACATATACGAAAAAAAGACATTTGGGGCCCCCGGCCCACGAAGATATTGACATTAGAAGTTCAGTGCCATATAGCATTTTAATATTGGCTACCAAGTTTTTGGATACAAAGTTTGGTGAAGATCTATTCATTTACTAAGTAGCTAACGCATAAACTAATATTTATATATCTCATATAAGCAAAAAACGAAGTTAAGGGCCCCGGGGCCCATTCAGGGCAAGATATGAAGTTCAGAAACCCGTGCACACACACACACACAGAGATACTTTGATTTTTATATAAATAGATAGATAAATAAATTAATAATTAAAAATGTTACAAAAGAAGAAACGATATTAAGGGCCCCGCCCCAAAATGAGTGATACGTTATATTTTTTATTGCCATTGTACTCAAGCTATATTTCTCAATATCGTGTAAAATTGAATAGGGAATACAATTATTAACGTTCAGTAAAAAGACATTTGGGTCCCCCATCTCCAAGGGAATGGACATTAGGAGTGCCCTATAGTAATGTAATATAGGCTCTAAAGTTTTTATATACTAAGTTTGGTCAAAATCCAGTTATTTTCGCATTGTGTAACACTTTAACTAATTTCATTTTTATAGCCATTATAGGGAAAATAAGCGACATTAAGGGGCCCCCGGGCCCATCAGGTGCAAGATGTCAATTTCAAAAACCTGTTCATATTAATTTAGTTTCATCATGGATATATATTTCTCAAAATCGTTATAATGTGAATGGGAAAAATGTGTGAAACATATACGAAAACAGACATTTGGAGCCCCCGACATTAGGAGCTCAGTGCCCTTAAGTCTTTTAATATGGTTAACGAAGTTTTTGAATACAAAGTTTGCTTAAGATCCAATCATTTATTTAGTACGTAACGCATAAACTAAATTTTATATAGCTCATTTAAGCAAAAAATGACACTTAGCGCCCCAGGGCCCATTCTGTGCAAGACATAAAGTTCAAAACACCTGTTCGTTTCAATATGGATAATAATGAATGCATTTATCAATATTTTTCAAGATCGTTAATAAATAAATGGGGAATAAATTCTTAAAAGTAGGAAAAAAAAGGCATTTTGGGCCCCCAGGCACGAAGGAATGGTCATTAGGAGTTTATTGCCCTATGGTATTTTATTATTGGCTGTCAAGTTTTTATAAATAAAGATGTTTAGTTAAGATCCATCAATTAACACAATAGCTAACACTTAAACTAATTTGATATAGCTCATTTTAGCAAAACATGACATTATGGGCCCCCGGAGCCCAAAGAGGGTTAAATTTCGAAATAAAAGTAGCCAGTTATTATCCCGGGAGCATTCTAAACAGTCTCGAATAGGTTCATGACGATCGGGTGAATGGTTTAGTCAGCTATAAAGGAAATGCACACACACACAGACATACTTTGATTTATAAATATAGAGATATAGTGAAATAAAACGACATAAAGGGGGCCTGGGTCTATTCGGTGTGATATTTCAATTTCAAAAACCTTTTCATTTTAATTCAGTTTCATCAGGGATATATTTATCAAGATCGTTAAAAAGTGAATGGCAAAAATATCTTAAACATATATGAAAAAAGACATTTGGGGCCCCCTGCCCCAAAGAAATTGACATAAAAATTTCCGAAACCTTAAGTATTTTAATATGGGCTACCAAGTTTTTGTATAATAAATTTGGTTAAGATCCAATCATTTACTCAGTAGCTAACGCATAAAATTATTTTTATAAAGCTCGACATTAAGGGCCCCAGGGCCCAATTATTGCAAGAAATAAAGTGGGAAACATATGTTCCTTTGAATAAATTTCAAAATACATACATTTATTTATAATTCTCAATATTGTTAAAAATTGAATTGACGATAAAATATTAAACATTTACTAAAAAAGGACAGTCTGGGCCCCCAGCCCCGAGGGAATGAAAATTAGGAGTTCAGTGCCCTATTGTAATAAAATATAGACCCTTGAGTTTTTATATACTAAAATGGGCCAATATACATTAATTTTCTCAGTATTTTACGCTAATACTAATTTTTATACAGCTAATAAAAGAAGAAAAAAAAACGACATTTAAGGGCCCCTGGGCCCTTTCGCTGAAAGATGTTAATTTCAAAAACCTGTTCATTTTAATTCAGTTCCCTCAAAAATATATTCCTCAAGATCGTGAATAATTGAATGTGAAAAAACATCTTATACATATACGAAGAATATACAATTGGGGCCCCCGGCCCCGAAGGAATGGACATTTGAAGTTATGTGCCCTGTAGTATTTTAATATGGGCTACCAAGTTTTTGTATTCAAATTTTGGTTTAGATCCATTCATTTACTCAGTAGCTAACGCATAAACTAATTATTATATATCTTATATAAGCAAAAAAGACATTAAGGGCCCTGGGGCCCATTCAGTGCAATATATAAAGTTAAAAACACCTGTTCATTTCAATTTGTATAATAATGGATACATGTGTCATTATTTGTCAAGATTGTTAAAGACTGAATGGTGAATACAATCTTAAACGTTTAAGAAATGTGAATTTTTGGGCCCCCAGCCCCAAAGGAATGACTATTTGCAGTTCAGTCCCATATAGTATTTTAATATTGGCTATCAAGTTGTCATATACAAAGTTTGGTTAAGATCCAACAATTTACACAGTAGCTAGCGCTTAAACTAATTTTTTTATAGCTCATATAAGCAAAAAAAGGAGATTATGGGCCCCCGGTGCCCCATGAGTGTTAAATTTAGAAAAAAAGTTGCCAGTTACCATCCCAGGTAGGTACTTAACAGTCTCCAAAAATTTCATGACGATCAGATAAATGGTTCAGTCAGCTATAAAGGACATGCACACACACACACACAGACATAATTTGTTTGTTGTATATATAGATGAACTAGAATAAAGTAACCTCACAAGTAAATATTTACAGTTATAGTTTCTAGGTAAGTGTTTAGAGTTCTAGTTCTAGGTCCTATGTAATTGTTTACAGTTCTCATCATGTTTCTAGTGAACACAAAGTTATGTGATCGCTAAGTTAAAAATTGATTGAAAGATAAGATTTAGCTGGACTATAGAAATATTGGTTTGTAAAGAAAAAGAACAACTTTTTACGGATTTTATATTATCGTATTTTTCAACATCGCCGCCCAATTCACCGGAGCTGTTTTATTTGTTGTAAGATTACACTTAAGAAAATGGAACTGTAAATTAGTGAGAATACAATATACTTAGAAAAGAATTATATTAACCTTAAATTGACAACATATTAATACAAGGTATTATATTAATGTATTATGAAATTTTATTTTTTTATAGGGAAGATTTCATAGTTGATCCATTTGAGTAGAGTAAATATATTTCTGTAATAGAGAGACATTCTCTTTTATCCAAACGGTTATACATTTGACTTCGACCCTTTAAATAGGGCTACAAAGCTAAAGAATAGTCAAGATTCACCAACCCTCGGTATAACAGGGCAGATCAAACTCTTGTGCAGATGAGACCAAGTGCTCGTCTCGTCTCATAAACTTGAAGTTGAAGCTTGAGATTACATCTCTATAACACCTGGTACATCTGCTCTAATAGATATCATATGTGTCAATATTCGTCACGATTACACCTGTCTAGCCCCTTGGCATCCTGCTCTGTTGAATAAATATATTTGTCAATATTTGTCAAGAACACCTAACACCTGGTCAACCTGCTCTGTTCTATGGATATATGTGTCAATATTTGACAAGATTACACCTGTGTAACACCTGGCCAACCTGCTCTGTCTTACTGATATATGTCAATATTTGAAAAGATTACACCTTTGTAACACCTGGCCAACCTGCTCTGTCTTATGGATGTATGTGTCAATATTTGACAAGATTACACATGTGTAACACCTGGCAAACCTGCTCTATCTTACTGATATGTGTCAATATTTGATAGGATTACACCTGTGTAACACCTGCTCTGTCTTATGGATATATGTGTCAATATTTGATAGGATTACACCTGTCTAACACCTGGCCAACCTGCTCTGTCTTATGGATATATATGTCAATATTTGACATGATTACACCTGTGTAACACCTGGCCAACCTGCCATTTAATTTCAATGTCAATTTACAAATATAAAATGTATTATAAACTTTAAAGGAAAAAGAGTTAGCTCTTAATAAAAATATGCTTTACACAAAATTGCTTTCTTATGATATTAGCATTTTTTAAAAACATTCTAATGTTTGAATTGCATTATCAATAAATTAATCAATTCTAAAATACAGAACATTCAAGAGAAACAGACAGGTACATTTTCAATTCCTTTATTTATTTGTTTCATATTATAAAAAAAGGACATCAGAAAGATGAAAAAATTAGTTTCTTGGAACCAGGAAACAAAAAAAGGCAACCAAAAAGAAATGAAATAATTAAAAAATAATTTAAATAATGTACAGTCCACAACTAAATAATACATTGCCAGTGTAATCAATAAAGGCAAAGATAGATAATACACTTCCAGTGTAATCAATATAGGCAAAGATAGATGCCATATTGGAATATACTTTAAATTTATGCCATGCTAGGCACAGTTACATAGTCAAAATTCACACAATAGATGCCATAGTGGGCAGAAAGGGTGAAAATATTGGTGCACACAGATGACATTGTGGTCACAGAGAGATAACATGTGGACACAGAGAGATGACATTGTGGTCACAGAGAGATGACATTGTGGTCACAGAGAGATGACATTGTGGTCACAGAGAGATGACATTGTGGTCACAGAGAGATGACATTGTGGTCACAGAGAGATGACATTGTGGTCACAGGCAGATGACATTGTGGTCACAGAGAGATGACATTGTGGGCACAGGCAGATGCACCATTAAATAAACACCATGCTACAACTACAAGCCATCTGAATTAAAGGCTACCCTAATTTTATTTATAGTTGGTACGATAGATTTAAAAAAGGGGGAGCTAATAGGGAAATTATTTTTTTTAGAAATAATCAAGAGTTATTTTGAAGCATTAAAATAAAATATGAAAATAAATGAATTTATCTTTGTGAAGACATAAATACAAAGTTGGTCAATAATAGTGATCTGGGAATGATAAAAAAACAACAGATGTTTCTGCAGAAAGCCTTCTTCAGCAGATGACAGGGAACAAAAAAAAACAACCACATACTTAAATCAAATGAAAAAAAATGTTTCACGATTCCCATAATTCAATTAAATTATTATCTTTCAAAGGAGAATGACTAGATTAACATTAAATTCTGAAAATACAGTGGTAAAGATTTTTTGTGTTGATTTTTGAAATGTACATTCAACTCTTGACATTAAGTTCATTAAGACATAAAAATTGAAGTTGCAGACTAAAGTGAGAGATGGGAGAATCAAGGAACCACCGCTGTGACCATAGCAGCGGCGTCCGTGGCAGCAGCTGCTGCAGCTATGGCAGCAGCGGCTGCAGCTGCGTTGCCACCGCCACCACTAACAAGGGCGCCGCCCCAAGCTGCGGCGGCCCAAGCCACAGCGGCCCAGGCATTGGTGTTCGCGGCCCAGGCCACAGGGATTCCCACGCGACCACTGGCATTAACGGCGGCCCAGGCCGTGGTGGCCGTGGCGGCCGAGGCCGTGACGGCAGAGGCTGCATCATAGGCGAAGGCCGCCGGGGTGGTGGTGGTGGCAATGGTGGAGGAGGCAGCTACGATGATAGCGGCTGTGGCAGCGGCAGCAGATGCGCTAGCAGCGATGGCGCCGCCATCACTAACAGGGGCGGCGGCCCGAGCCACAGTGGCCCAGACCGTGGCGGCTTCGGCCCAGGCCTTGGGGCTTCCAACGACACCACTTGCAACTGCAGCTGTCCAGGTCGTGGCGGCCCAGGCCCTTGAGGCCGAGACTGCATCAATGGCAGAGGCCACGGAAGTGGTGGCGGTGGCAACGTTGGTTGAGCCCACGGGAGTGGTGGCGGTGGCAACGTTGGTTGAGCCCACGGGAGTGGTGGCGGTGGCAACATTGGGGGAAGCCGAGGGGACGGCACCGCCACTACTCCCGCCGCCGCTTCCCCCTACCTCTACCCCACTTTCCCATCCAAATTCCTCCGATCTATAATAATAATAATCTGAAAACCAATAAACTTTCTCGTTCATTTATAATTTGCGTTCACTAAGTCTTGAACTCTATGTCCTGTCGCCGCTGTCCTCTTCCACTTCCTTGCTGGCAGCAACTGGAAACAACAAAATTTAATATAGTCCCACAAAGAAACAAACTCGAGTTTATACATTAGATCACCTCAGTTGGTGGTGATGAGAAATATTATTGAATGTTTATTTGTTGGAATACTGTCAACACTTTCAGAAATGAAGTTAGTAAACCAAAACTTAAATCACACCAGATGTAACTACTAAACAGCCCTTCTGTAACTTACTGTAAGGTCAACCCCCTCCCCCCACACCAACGTGATAATGATAGACAACTGATACGCCCCCCCCCTTACGTTATTCGACAATCTATGCCACTGCAGACAATGTCAATGTCAACCAATTAACATGTTTCATTCTTACAGAAACTTAGCTTCATTGTTTAATTCAGAGAAAATTAATTCACATTCTACTGGGTCCAGTAATCTGTTAATGTCTATACAAGGCTTGACCGGTACCGATTTAACTTACAGATGTATTGATGATTAAATGTTTAACTTACAGATGTAATGATAATTAAATGTTTAACTTACTGTTTTCATGATGATTAAATTAAATGTTTAACTTACTGTTTTCATGATAATTAAATGTTTAACTTACTGTTTTCATGATAATTAAATGTTTAACTTACTGTTTTCATGATGATTAAATTAAATGTGTAACTTACTGTTTTCATGATAATTAAATGTTTAACTTACTGTTTTCATGATAATTAAATGTTTAACTTACTGTTTTCATGATGATTAAATTAAATGTTTAACTTACTGATATCATGATAATTAAATGTTTAACTTACTGATTTCATGATAATTAAATGTTTAACTTACTGATTTCATGATAATTAAATGTTTAACTTACTGTTTTCATGATGATTAAATTAAATGTTTAACTTACTGATTTCATGATAATTAAATGTTTAACTTACTGTTTTCATGATAATTAAATGTTTAATTTACTGATTTCATGATAATTAAATGTTTAACTTACTGATTTCATGATGAGTAAATGTTTAACTTACTGATTTCATGATGAGTAAATGTTTAACTTACTGATTTCATGATGAGTAAATGTTTAACTTACTGATTTCATGATAATTAAATGTTTAACTTACTGTTTTCATGATAATTAAATGTTTAACTTACTGTTTTCATGATTAAATTAAATGTTTAACTTACTGATTTCATGATAATTAAATGTTTAACTTACTGATTTCATGATAATTAAATGTTTAACTTACTGATTTCATGATGAGTAAATGTTTAACTTACTGATTTCATGATGAGTAAATGATTAACTTACTGATTTCATGATGAGTAAATGTTTAACTTACTGATTTCATGATGAGTAAATGTTTAACTTACTGATTTCATGATGAGTAAATGTTTAACCTACTGATTTCATGATGAGTAAATGTTTAACTCACAAATGTAATGATGATTAATATTTTGACTCACAGGTGTAATGGTGAGTCCTGGCCAAGTCCCTGTGAACACTGCCCACGTACAACAGGCTTCTGGGGAGCTCACACGCTGTGATGACAATGAAGACATCTTCAAATAACCGTTACATTCATGTTTTTTCCAGAACATACAAACATACTTAGAGCATATTAATATACTAGTGTATCAGTATCACCCGACATACTTGGAGCATATTAATATACTAGTGTATCACCCGACATACTTGGAGCATATTAATATACTAGTGTATCACCCGACATACTTGGAGCATATTAATATACTAGTGTATCACCCGACATACTTGGAGCATATTAATATACTAGTGTATCACCCGACATACTTGGAGCATATTAATATACTAGTGTATCACCCGACATACTTGGAGCATATTAATATACTAGTGTATCACCCGACATACTTGGAGCATATTAATATACTAGTGTATCACCCGACATACTTGGAGCATATTAATATACTAGTGTATCACCCGACATACTTGGAGCATATTAATATACTAGTGTATCACCCGACATACTTGGAGCATATTAATATACTAGTGTATCACCCGACATACTTGGAGCATATTAATATACTAGTGTATAAAAAATGACGTTAGTTTTCAAAATAAAAATATTTCAGCTGAAATCTAGTAATTTTGAAAAAATACACATCAGAATAAAAATAATATAATACAGAGTTTACAGAGCTTTCATTTATTTTATATAACAATTTTATGCGGACGTTCGGAAAGAGTTATTTTTGGTGCAGTAATTTGGTGCGCTGCTTTCTAAAATTAGAAGCGTGACAAACGGACGAAAATACATAGCAAATAAACAATATAATAGCCATAGTCACAGGTTGGAAGGAAGGATCTGTAGTGCTATGACGTCATTTTTGAGCTTTTATTTAAGTATATATACAAGGCGCGCACAGGAGGTGTGCAAAATTCTAAAATATTCACCATGAATATTACAGACAAGAAATATAGTTACACACTTGTAAACATATAAGCCCCAGCCAAGCGCAAGGAAAAACCATTGTTCTACCAAAAACTAGTTCAAAATTTGAGAAATGTATTTGAGAGAGGGAAGGTTATTTTAGGAGGGGATTTTAATGATATAACCAGCTCTCTAGATACAACCAACAACAATAACCAGCTCTCTAGATACAACCAACAACAATAACCAGCTCTCTAGATACAACCAACAACAATAACAAGCTCTCTAGATACAACCAACACCAAAAGGAAAAGGAAATTACTAGAAGTAACTACCGGGATAGAAGTATTACAATATATAATGCATACTTATAAATTAGCAGACGCATACAGAACCCTCCCTAACAATGGAAAAGTAAAAACATTTAAGAATAATATTTTTAACACTCAGTCAAGATTAGATAGAGTCTACATTCCAAAGACAGATACAATTAATGAAGTAAAACATGTTACAGAAACCCTAAACTTTACAGATCACAAATGGGTAAAAATTATAATTAATACTTCAAAGACCCATGTCATTAAATTAGCCCCTCATTGGAAATTTAACAATGCACTTTCAGAAAACGATCAGTACACAGAGATCATTAATAAAAATAAAAACAACCCGTAAAAAACCAAGTTTTTGACTATAAATCCTTTATGTACGAGAAGTAATTAAAAGAATGTTCATTATAATACGCAGCGCCAGACCATCCAGAAATACAAAATTGCAGTTGTGTCGTAAAACATGTTTAATATAATGCGCACCGATCAGGAATATGTTTATAAAAAGAGCTGTCAATAAAATACGCACCTTATTGCGCGACAGAAAGGTTGTTCAATATAATACGCACCGCGACGCTCTATCTCAAAAAATAGCATGATACATAGGAATAAATAAAATAATCTAAAAAATCAATAATTTAATTACGGTACATGCGATCGATCTGAAATTTTAATACATTGTTTTTATCATCGGTACGAAACTGCCTGCAAAATTTCAGCTCGCTATCTTGCGAGCAAGTGGGTTAAAAATCGATCAAAGGTTTTGGCGACAAGCAAGCAAGCAAGGTCGGCCGCAGACACCACGAGTTAATATAAAGGATTTTAATAAGAAAAACCCGTAAAAAACCAAGTTTTTGACTATAAATCCTTTATGTACGAGAAGTAATTAAAAGAATGTTCATTATAATACGCAGCGCCAGACCATCCAGAAATACAAAATTGCAGTTGTGTCGTAAAACATGTTTAATATAATGCGCACCGATCAGGAATATGTTTATAAAAAGAGCTGTCAATAAAATACGCACCTTATTGCGCGACAGAAAGGTTGTTCAATATAATACGCACCGCGACGCTCTATCTCAAAAAATAGCATGATACATAGGAATAAATAAAATAATCTAAAAAATCAATAATTTAATTACGGTACATGCGATCGATCTGAAATTTTAATACATTGTTTTTATCATCGGTACGAAACTGCCTGCAAAATTTCAGCTCGCTATCTTGCGAGCAAGTGGGTTAAAAATCGATCAAAGGTTTTGGCGACAAGCAAGCAAGCAAGGTCGGCCGCAGACACCACGAGTTAATATAAAGGATTTTAATAAGAAAAACCCGTAAAAAACCAAGTTTTTGACTATAAATCCTTTATGTACGAGAAGTAATTAAAAGAATGTTCATTATAATACGCAGCGCCAGACCATCCAGAAATACAAAATTGCAGTTGTGTCGTAAAACATGTTTAATATAATGCGCACCGATCAGGAATATGTTTATAAAAAGAGCTGTCAATAAAATACGCACCTTATTGCGCGACAGAAAGGTTGTTCAATATAATACGCACCGCGACGCTCTATCTCAAAAAATAGCATGATACATAGGAATAAATAAAATAATCTAAAAAATCAATAATTTAATTACGGTACATGCGATCGATCTGAAATTTTGATACATTGTTTTTATCATTGGTACGAAACTGCCTGCAAAATTTCAGCTCGCTATCTTGCGAGCAAGTGGGTTAAAAATCGATCAAACGTTTTGGCGACAAGCAAGCAAGGTCGGTCCGCCGCAGACACCACGAGTTAATATAAAGGATTTAATAATTCAGCAATACAGCATACTACCAACTACAAATATAGGCCAACACTGGGAATTTTTAAAATCTACAATTAAACACATCACACAAAAATTGCAACTCAGCTACATAGACAAGTCCGAAAAAGAGAAGATGAACTAAAAGTACTAATGTCAATGGAAATATACAACAACCCAACAAATCATGCCATACCATTGGTAGTTCCATGTTGTTGTAAGCTTCTTCTAAAGTCAATGAACACTTCATATATCACACTTCTACCAAAGAAAGACACAGACAAAACACAACTTAAAAATTACAGCCCCATATCATTACTCAACACAGATTATAAAATTCTTAACAAAACATTAGCCAATAAACAAAAACCACATTTAAATACTCTCATACATCAATAATCACAATCATTTAATAAGAGACATTATTCAATATGCAAATGAAAAACAAATTCAAACATGCATATTATCATTTGACAAGGAAAAGGCTTTTGACAGGGTAAACCACATGTGCCTTCCCAAGATATTAAATCACAATAAAGTAGGGGAAAATTTTTGTAATTGGGTTAAAATTCTATACAGGAAACCTGTTAGCAATCTGATAATAAATATATACTTTCAAAAGACTTTGCAATTAAACAATCAGTTAGACAAGGGTGTCCTTTATCCCATTATCTCTAGATCCTATTCTTTGACTCACTTTTAGAAAAAATCAGGAGGGAAAGGAACATAACAGGAATGGGGATCCCTGGAGCCACAGATATTAAAGTGATTACTTATGCAAATGAAACGTTTTTTCCCCCCACAAATGATAGGTCAATTCACAAAATAATTTCAATTTTTCAAGATTTTGTAAAAGGTAGTGGGTCTATGGTTAAAATGTAAACAAATTTGAAATTATGGGTATAGGAATGTGGCAAATTAGACTATATTTCCCTTTAGGCATAATTAGGAAGGAGAGTCTTAGAATTTATGGGATTTTTTTATTTCAACAATCAGACACAGACAAACACTGAAACATGGAAGTAGTATATTGAAAACTAATTTTAAAAGAAATTAACTCACACATAACTAAATACTGTCCACTCTGCAAGTCAGATGCTGATGAGACTAAACAAAATTTATATCTCACATGCAATACAATTTTACAAACTAAATCCACATTCCAACAATTCATACAAGCAGGCACAATACACAAGGTAGATATAGACAAAGCAATAACACTAACCATAATACCAGACTCTATAAACAAGAAACAACATACAATAAGCTTAAAGATACTTTCACAATACAGAAAACACATATGGCATCACAGACTTATGGCATTTTTCAACAATCACAATTACAACATAACATTAGAACACATGTTTACGCAAACAATACAAAGCATGATATTAAACATAACAGAAGATATTTAAGGTTTTTATGTTTAAGGAAAAAATATATGATGTACATTTTATTTGTTAAAATCAATCTATGTTAAATATAGATAGAAAATTTTTAAAAATTTGAAATGTATATTAATATTTATATTTTTTTATTTGTGAATTCATAGAAGCTATTTCATTTGAATGATGTAAATAATAGTAATTAAAAAAAAAGAAAACCAGTTTATTTAAGTGTTAAATCACTTGACCTCGATCCCTATAAATAGGGATACAATGTCTATGAATTGTTAGGATTCTTCTACCCTAGATAAAGCCTTAGTTCAATTTTAACAAGCTCATTTCAGAGGATTATGCCATAAATCTTAAAAATTACTAAATTATAGTAAATATTGATTGTATAATAAACTTGCCTTTGTTGTCTACAAGAGTGGATACATAAAATGTTATTTAAAATGGTTTTACGTACCTTAAAAGGGCAACACTTTGTTTGAATAGCTTTATTGGTAGTATAGAACAGCTCCAAATGCAGATGTTAAAATCTGTTAGGAAACAATGATAGGTTTTTATATTTTGCTTCTACCCTTACGATAGGTCGAAATTACAGACATATCGCTAATAGTATCGGGTAATTTGTTTTATTTCAGCGCATGTTATTTTTGTAGAGCAAAAAAATAGTGTAAAGAGGGGTAATAGGCCCCATGGGGCAATAGGCTCCACTTACTGGGGTCATATGGGGCAATAGGCTCCACTTACTGGGGTCACATGGGGCAAAGGCTCCACTTACTGGGGTCATTGACTAAAATAGGGGTAATAGACCCCATGGGGCAATAGGCTCCACTTACTGGGGTCATTGACTAAAATAGGGGTCATTGACTAAAATAGGGGTAATAGGCCCCATGGGGCAATAGGCTCCACTTACTGGGGTCATTAACTAAAATGCTTGATGCTATTTTTTAAAGTAAGAGAGGCATTAATCTCTACATGGTGGAAAGAATATAAATAATCAAGGAATAATTTACAGCCATGTTTGGGTTTCTAGCCTATGGCATTGATTATAACTTTGCATCTTTGAATGAGTGATTTTTGTCTGCAGTTTCCTGTTTCATTCAAACCTGTCTTAAAACTTTTGTTTTGATGATGAAAGAAAATTTTAAAGCTGTGATTTTCAAATTTCTCTCTAGTACAAGTAATGTACATCTATATTACTGTGTAGCTCATTTTTGAATTAAAAACTTATATTTGTAGGCCATGTTCAGATAGTGAGGAAGCCATTTTCTTGTCTATTACTAATATTATCATCATCATTGCTGACAGTGAGAATGGAGCCACAAGTTACTATTAAGACTAAGGCAAAGGAGCATTTTAAGTTTTATGATGTGTTTGCTGAACATTTTACCAATGGCCATGTCTTAAACTTGTATTTTGATCGTACCAAAGTGATTGATTTTTTAGTTTCAATGCTGATAACCTTACCCAATTTTCATGAATTTGAACTTTTACCATTTAAGAGGAAATTAACATTTCAAATGTTAAATTTAGTAAAAAAATACAATTCTTTATTGAAAATAAAAAACAATTGGGATAATTTTGTCATTTATGTCAGTGTGGCATTTCAAGTACCACAAAATGTACAAGAAAGTAATCTACAAATTGAAACCATTCCTGCCCCTTTAGATGTTATTCCCCCAATGTCACAAAAACAACTAGTTCTAAGAGGCAAATCAGAATGTGTGCTTTGTCTTAGAAAAAGTAAGGCTTATGAGGCATTGTTACTAGAAAATAAAAAAACTTAAGACCTTAAATTTGGAAATTAAAAAAAATTATAAATTCAAAATAGTGAATGACAAAATTAAAAGACTTTCAGAAAATTAAAAAAAAACCTGAAAAATAAAAATAGAAACTTAACTACCAAAATATTCCAGATTAAAAGAAATGACATAATAGAATGTAAAATAAACAATTTACAACAAAGAACAATTTCAAATTTGAACATAAATTTAAGAAAAAAGCTAAGTAAAATTTTTGAGAATAGGAGAGAAATCAAGGCTCTTAAAAGAATAATTATTGAAAAACAAAACCAAATTAACCAATTAAATATTTATTTAGATGACATAACTTGTCAGTTACAGCATTTAAAAGATGACCAAAAAAATAACAAAAGAGGTTAAGGAAGGTAAAGCCTATAATAGAGCGACACAAATGTGTCTTTATGAATCCTTATTGTCAAATGTCCCAGTGTCTGCTGCTGGTGACTTGCTCCAATTTTTTGTGGACCAAATGACCGGTATTAGACTTGAATCAGTGCCTCACATGACAAGAATATCTCAGATATCTCGAATTGGGCATCTTGACCAATTTGCAAGTTGGACAAGCATTAGCAACCCATGACAATGTCACATAGTCGTGGGATGCTACTTCATTGGGAACCACTCACATCAATGAGATCCAAATATCCATTTCACCCACAGACCATCTTACTGTAGACATAAGAGAGTTAGCTGGTGGCAAGGCTGTAGATTATGTAGAGCACATTATTGAATCTTTAAGGGATGCTACCGCCCTCTATGGAAAATACACTAGGGTTCCTTAGACTCAGACCAGTTCATTCTGCAAGAGCCTCATTAATAAAGTTATATGTACGCTTACAGATAGGGCCCCAAGAGCCTCATTAAAAAAGTTACATGTACGCTAACAGATAGGGCCCCTGTTAACCATTGTGTTGTTGAGCAATTAAAGCTAATGTTTTGCCAAATTCTAGAGCTTAACTGCAATGTACATGCCCTTGATGGATTTGCCAGTGCTGCGCGAAAGGCACTTCTAGATATAGATAAGGAGCAAGGAATGTCCTCTTCTAAAACATCTTTTGGCAATAGTAGGGCTATTAAAGTTATAATGAGTATTTCTAAACTTAAATACAATAATCGAAATGGGGATCCCATGGGATTCCGATCATTTTTCAAGGAAAAGGACATTCCTGTTGGCACATTTGTGCAGTATGTCGGTAACAGCATACGTGTGCTTTTTTACTCTGCAGCAATCATAATTTTACATCTTGAGGCACTTAAGTACTTGAGTAGTAAACATTCAGCTGGTACTTCAATTAGGAGTGCTACAAAATGTGACTTAGATTACTGCAGAGTGGTGATGCAACTAAGAGCCCTTGGGTTGATTGGTAAGCTCATCACAGAACCTTGGATGACCAAATTCTACTCTGACAAAGTGCATTTTGATCTCCTTCCTGTGATCCAAGCTTGTAATGGCAACTTGGAACAGCTTGCCAACCAACCTGATGAAATGCTCAGTGCATCAAAAAAATGTATTTGGAGAGCCTGTGATTGCTGATAAAGCTCTACGAGCTCTATTAAATTTCCATGCCTCTGAAAAAAGAGATTTGATATTCCTTCTAAAAAAAATTATTTCAAATATTTTTGTGTTATATCAGCGCCAGCTTTCTTCATACTTAGATGGGAACCTCTCTGAGCCCACATCAGAGATGTTAAATCAGTCCTCCTCTGCACCCACCCATAACATGGCCTCTGAACATACCCTAGGTATGGTCGACCAGTTATGGAGACGTGCACCTAATGCGACCTTTGGCTTTATTAATGGTAAAGTCAAAGGTCGCTTAAACAACACATGCTCCTGGTTGCTATGTAAAGAGGAGGATGAGTTGAAAGCTCTAATTGATTTTGCTATCAAGGAGGGGTACATTGCAAAGAAGGTTTCAGAACACAGGCGGTCAGCAGTAGAGACTGAGATAGTGCAGCGTCAAAAAGCTTCATCTGCACTGGGTGAAAAAAACCACAGCAAATCAATTAGCAATCAAGTGAAAGTTTCCATTGATCAGTGGAAGCTTGATGATGCTGTGTTTTCAACTGTCTCTGCTGATAATATGGGCTTTATTGAAATAGTTGTCCAGCAAGCCACCCCTGAAATATCAAAGTATTTCAGTGGTCAGCTTGTACAGCACAAGTGGGAAAAACAGGGAGTAGATTTTTGGTATAATGGTAGAATAGTTGATGCTTTTGAGAAGAAAAAAGCAAAGTCAATAGAGCCAAAAAGTGACCATCGCTACTGGAGCTTTGATGAGACTGAGAAAGACAGTTCTGATTATGATCTGTTACTCTATGATTTTGTTACAGATCTATTCTGGGGGATCTTGAATTTATAAAAATTTAAGTTTGTCTAGATTGATATCTCACTTTCGGTCATTTTCATGAACTTATATAGAATTTTTTAAGGCAGTCCCATTAGATGTAATTTTTTGTGTAAATGTTTTTTGTAAATTTTTAAAGTTTTAAGTATTTCAATATAATTTAATATCAGCCATATTTCATTTTTTAACATACTTTAGTTTTTGCTGTGAGTGGGCGTGGGGAATGATAATATGCTTAAGAAATTATTAAATGTGTACATTTTAAAAACATTTTAATATACTACATGTAAAGGAAATAAGTTTCTCAAATGCAGTGCAGTCTCTTAATTTCTAAATATCTTTAACTTTAACATAATTCTGATATAGTTAATTGAAAAATTTGTTTCAACAAATGTTCTTATACTAAAAAGTGATGGCATAAACTGGCTAACACATGACCCTGGTTTAGATAATAAATAGCACATTAACGGGTATGATCAATTACCTAAAATTATTGTTTACATTCAATTTATTTTCATTGTTATAATTCAATTTATTGTTATTGGTCCATCTAATGAGCAGAACTTATGTTTAACATGAATGTTGATCATCACAAATTAATAATAATAACATTTATAAAAAAAAATCACCTATCTTTTGAAAAATCCTATATCGTCTCAATTATCATAATTTCCACAATCCTCAAAAATGCAACAAATTAGCTACTTTCTGGAATTTAAAACCATTAATTATATACATTACATTAGAATAATCATATTGAATAATATTTTGAATGCTAATTAGTATTATTAGGTATAAGAATGTTCTAGTTATAATGATATATAATAATATTTAATTTAAAGTTAACACTAAAAAAGTATAAACATCAATTTCCACTAAACGAATCAATAGTTCCTTGTATTGTTTATTCAATCTTTTTCATAATACATTTACAAAGTAAAGGTTAACATCCTTCTGAAAAATATGTTTATTACTATTATAATAATAATAACTTTAAAAAAAAATTTAAGTGTTTAATTAATTTTTTTTTAAATTAAAAATGTCGAGTCAGCATGTTTTTACATTTTTTTATATGAGAAATATAGTCAATTAAAATAATTTTTTTAAGTGTATTATCTTTAAATAAATTATCTTTTTGAAGCTTAATTTGGTTAAACTGTAATAATGTAATAAACTCATATCAAGTTACATTCCCTGCAAATATTATAATTTTATATAATTGTACATCACTTTAATAATTGGTGTTTTAAGAAAAGCCCAAAAAAGAGACACACAATGTGGAGGAAAACTCTATGTTAAAAAAAGTGATTATGAGGTCTTACAAAAAAATTCATAACTTTCGAACCACCTAGCATATGTTTGAATGTAATAATTTATAATATTTATTGAATTTAAATTTACAGGAAAAAAAAAGAAAACATGTTGACAATGTTGAAAACGTGGGGCTTAATACCCCTCTTGGCACTCCTGTCAACGGCGGTCCTAAAATCAAACATGCCCATAATCATATTATTTATAACTTGTTTAGCTTTTCTTGGCTATTATCTAATATATAAATACATAATTAACACAATTAAATGCGTATTAGACTTATTTAATCACGGATGCTTGGCGAGGCTACGTCAATGTTGCTACAATGAATAACGGTGTGTACATGCAAGAAGTTGTTGTGCATCAAGAAAACTTCGTTGATCCGATTCATGCAGATATACACACAGAGACCATAGAAAGCCTCTGGATGCAGGCAAAACGTAAACTGAGATACCAAGGAGGAACAAGTCGTAATCTATTTCCGAGTTATTTGTCGGCATTCCAGTGGCGCTTCAGTAACAAAAGTCATATCTTTTGCTGTTACTTGCAGTTGCTTTGAAAATTATAACATTTGACAGATGTATTCAATATTAACAATTTTGGTGTAATAAACCAGGTTTCGTAATTAAACTAATTTTTTGTTGTGAAAAGATTATTTAACTGTTGTGTATGTCGGCTGAAAATATTAAGCCATATACAAAATAGTAATGACAGTAATGTTTGATTTTGGGACCGCCTTTGACAGGATTGCCCCCCTCTTTACCCTAAAGCAGTGTTTCTCAATTATTTTCTGTAATGCCTCCTTAGGAAGAAATACATTTCGCGCCCCCCCGCGTGATTTTAAATTTAAATAGTATCATTTGTCTATAAAATTGTTATAAGTACACCTCTGCATAATGGTCAAACGAGCCCCACTTTACGGAGCCTCGCTGGGGGGCGCCCCTCACTACTTGAGAAACAATGCCCTAAAGCAGCGGTTTTCAAACTGTGGTACGCGTACCACTGGTGGTACGCCAGGCCTCTCTAGGTGGTACGCGAAAAATTTTGAAAACAATTTAAATTGTGACCATATTTCTTTGATTGTATCTATTGCTACAATTTTATTTTTTAAAACTTTTTATTAGTTAACTAGTAAGTATTAATTACAAAAATATTTTAATTTGAACAAATTTAGGCAATAGTTTGAAGCAAAATAATTCCCAAACGCAACAGATTTCTAAAAATCAAATGCAGATGTGCCAATTAGTGCATTAACATGGCGGCGATGGCCAATTCATAGGCCTACGACCCTACGTAACCTATTATTCTAATTGGCTTTTTTTGTAAAACTTTTAATTCTCTTCCATAAATACTTATTATTTATACTCAAAAATATCTATCTTCCAACACAATTGCATACGAATATCTCCTATTTTAGTGTTGATTCTACAATTAAATAATCTATGGTTGTAAACGCGCCAACTGGCAACTGTGCGAAGGAATTCTGTTTTCTAGTAGAGGTAGCACAGACGTAAATAGTATACTGTGGACTGTGGAGGTAGTCTTGGCAGTTTGACTTTAGATTTGGAACTTTTATGCGGTGTTCGTAGTTTATTTAAATTTTAATGTGGAAATGTATAATTAATAAGTTTGTGAATATACATTCTAGGTTCCGTGGCAAAATTTTTGAATATTGGCCTAGCCACTGGCTATATGTTTGAAATACCAAATACCAATTCTTAATCTTTAAACCCATCAATGGATAAATCGTTAAAAAATCAACCGCTTAAAAGAAAGTTAGAACCGGCCAATGCTAAGGTTAGTAATGAATCCACCAAGGCTAGCACTTGAGACCAAAGCTTGAATTTTAACCAGAATGAAGATGATGGCACTCGTAAGCAGCGAAAGATTATTAGACGGTATGACGAAAGCTATTTATACTTTGGATTTACTTGGTGTGGTGACAAAAATGAACCCCAGCCTCAATGTTGTCATTTGCAGTGAACAACTTTCAAATCATTCAATGAAACCCTCTCTGCTTCAGCGCCATTTCAATACAAAACATATCCTTTATAAAGATAAACCACTTGAATTTTACCTGCTGCTAAAGATATTGTAACTTGTTTGTTAGGACAGAATGCTGCCAAAAAACTTTATAATGTTCCTTTGTCGGATAACACTGTTTCCAGACGCATTCAAGATTTAGCTTGTGAAGTAAAGAAAATCCTCATTCAAAGGATACAGAAAAGCAGATACTTTGCAATTCAGTTAGATGAGAGTACTGATATTACAAACTTTGCTCAATTGATGACGTATGTTAGGTATGAACATGAACAGGCAGTTGAGGAAGAATTTTTGTTCTGCGAATCTTTAGCTGAGCGGACAACTGCTAATGAAATATTTAAAAAAATTAATGATTTTGTTGTTGCCAATGAAATAAATTGGAAAAACTGTGTTGGGGTTTGTTCTGATGGGGCAGCTGCTATGACAGGCAAACATGGTGGAGTGGTTACTCAAATTAAGCAAGTTGCACCGAGAGCCAACTTCACACACTGCAGCATCCACCGTGAAGCATTGGCATCCAAAGCCATGCCCGACACTTTAAAAACAGTTTTAGACCAGGCTGTTAAAATAGTTAACTTCATAAAAGCTCGAGCTCTAAACTCACGCATGTTTACAATAATTTGCAATGAAATGGGAAGTGAACACAATAACCTTCTTTTGCACACGGAAGTACGCTGGCTATCTCGAGGGAAAGTTTTAACTCGGCTTTTTGAACTACGCTCAGAAGTACAAATGTTTCTGTTGAACAGCAAATTTGAAACATCGCATTTACTTTTGGACGAATTGTGGTTAATGCGTTTGGCATATATGGCGGATATTTTTGGGAAACTAAACGAACTGAATACGAGTTTACAAGGAAGAAATATTACTCCATTTACTGTTGTGAATAAGATAAATGCAATAGTAAAAAAGCTTCAGTTCATTTTGTCAGATCTTGAGAAATCTTGTGTAGCTTCATTTTCTTCTCTTGAGTCTTTTGTGATGGAGAATAAGCTGCAACTTCATGCTAATTTGATTGAAGACATTAAGAAGCATTGCTCTCAACTGATACTGAATTTTCAATCATATTTTCCTGAACAGTTGGATAATAAGGAATGGATTCAAAATCCATTTTCGGATGTGGTGTTGCCGGCTGATTATTCAGTTTTTGAAAGAGACCAGTTTGTTGAGATTTCATGTGATCGTGAATTGAAGAACGAATTTAAAAAAGACATGCTGTGCGATTTCTGGTTGAAGCGAAGGAATGAATATGGATTAATTTCTGATCGAGCTTTAAAGTTTCTGATTCCTTTCAACACGTCATATTTGTGTGAAACTGGGTTTTCAGCTATGCTTGCAATAAAAAATAAATACAGAACAAAGCTTGAACTTGAACCAGATTTGCGATTAAAACTAACAAACATAAAACCTGACATTGCAAATTTGTGTGCGTCTAAACAAGCTCACAGCTCACATTAACATTTCTATTTTCATTTTTATTGATACTCAGAATGAGCTCCATAAAATAAAATATTAACTTTTCTATGTCTAAGTTTACCTTTATAGGCCTAGTTAGTACCCTTACCTATAACGTACTGTATGTCTGTATGATGTTTTCTTTAATTGCAAGGGGACTTCGTGCCCACCTGCTGCTTTTTTTATCGGACTTTAGCTGCATGTGGTACGCCAAAATTTGATTTTTTTACCAAGTGGTACAATAAAAAATAAAGTTTGAAAACCGCTGCCCTAAAGTAACTTACTTTTACGAATATAAATGCATTCAATAAGTAATAAAGAAGAATTTAATGGTAAATTAATAGTTTTTAATTTGTTTTGATGAGTTTAAAGTTTTTTACTAAAAAAAATGGTTTTTAAACCAACCTTCAAGCACAATCAGAAATCGTTGTTTGATTTTCTTTTAAATTAACGAAGTGTCTGCTGCTGTGACAACATTTGGCCAGATAATTTCAGCGGATTTTATTTTTTCGGCTAGTTTAAAACCAAAAAATCAACCCAACTTACTAGGAAATCTAATTAAACATTAATATATTATATTATTGTTCAAATTTAAGTGCTGTTTTACAATTTGTACAAAATAAAAAAATTGTATATTTCATGAATCTTCCGGGACTTACGGTGAAATTGAAGCATGCGAATGGTGAAATCTCTTTTCTTAAAAGTTATTTTTTTTTGCAATGCCCAGCCAATTGGATTTTTTGGTTCATCCAGTCGAGTTACGGCGTATAAATAATTAAAATTAATATTAAAAAATTATAAAAATAAAATTAAACTAAAAAAAAGTAAATCATAGATTTATTTTAAATATATATATATAAACAACTGTGGTGGTGTATTAGTAATTTTCCGATGCCTGATATGTGTTACATTGAAATATCCTAGGGTCACTCTAACACTCCGTCTTTCCGTGCAAATAAAATACAAATGCACGGAGTCACGGAGTAAAAAAAACCGAGGGTCACAAAATTCATTTATGGAAATGCGGAGTAGCGATCCGAAAAATTGAATTTAAAACAACAACAACAACAACACAAGAACAATAAAAACAAGCCCCCAAAATAAGGCCATAAATCTATTTTTAATAGTATAGCGTATAAAATGATCCTTTTAAATAATAGACGATTAATAACTACTAGACGCCCCGCGGCGTAACATACGCCGCAGACGTGCTCATGGAGAGTGCAAAGAAAGTTGAGAAAGAACGGACACAAACTACAGCACGAAGAAATCAAAACAACGCGAGTGAACGTCGGTTTGGGACTGCTAACTCATTGTTTATTTTCGAGACATTTTCAGGCGAAATTCGGTACACCCTAACTTCTATGAAGTCAGCTGTAAAACAATAATCGGTTTGAAATTGGAGTTACAAAATCGATAATCGGTTTTCCATTAAAAAAAAACCACGCGATTAACAACCCTAAATATGACTAACCCTCACTAGGATCGGCCAAACAAAGTTTATGTTTAAGGGATGGTAGTAATAAATGGGGGGGGGCGGGTAACAATAACCTCAGTGTGCATATCTTTACGTTTACTCGCTATTTTTTATTTACTTAGTGCTGCTTTTTGTGTCTGTACTCTCCCCCAACCCCAAATGTTCTTTGCAATGTCTATGATGAGCAAGTCTGCGGCGTATGCTACGCCGCGGATCTCTCCAGAATTCCTTCTTTTCATTCACTCACAGTCGTTTGTCCAAACCCACCACATTTTGACAACTGTGTCTTTCAGGAAGTCTTCACCCGTCACTAAATCATTAGCAGCGTATGCTACGCTGTGGATCAGCTAGTGTTGGCAATAAAGGGTAAAAGAACGGGCACAAACAGACATTGTTAAAAATTTAAAAAACCCAATGTTTTCGCTGGGGCTTGAACCCAGGACCTCCCCGTATGAGGCGGATGTGATAACCAGTAGACTACGAATCTCACGTTTACTGTGAAGGAACAAAGCAAGTGAACGGGCAAGTGAACGCAAGAGCTTTTTTGCCACACACTCTTTCTTTTCATCCCACCACGATGGCCAACAGTGATTGGTTAACCCGAGTGAGGGTCATTCGTCATGCTCGGTTGCACATACTTGCAGCTTGGTGTCTCGCAGGGTCCGACCACGAAGAGAATTATATATATAGATTGTATTATAGAGCAAAAATTCCATTTTAACCTGCATGGGCCACAGTGAGTTACATGACGAGAAGTTATATTGTTCTTTCTAAGTCGCAAATGGTGTAATTAGGATATTTTGCGCCCAGGAAAACATTATTTAAAAATTATATGATTGGCGCATTCAACTATTTCCGTTTCATCAAATTTTACTTTGAAAAACATTTTTCCGCCCTTGTACCTTGGAGCCCGGGGGCATATTTACCCCACTGACCGACATTGTTAAGACCAGCGTACAGTACAAAAGTGTTTAATTTTAATTTCTCTACTGATACGAGCGGATTTTGGCGAATTTCAAAGATTATCTGGAAAGTCTTTTAACAGATGGAGAATCAGTGGATATTCATTTTCTAATGAAATATCAGTGGTGTATTCTCTATTGAAAAAATATCTAGAACGTTTGGAAGTTTTGAAATTAATAACAAAAATGAAATATGCTCCAAACTTGAGCGTTGCTTTAAGAATTTTAGTTACTTTTCGATCTGGGTAAAAATTTTCCAAACTAAAATTAATCAAAGAATTATTTCGGAAATAACGTCTCAAAGAAGATTGTCAAATCTCGCGATATTAGCACGTGAGTATGAACTGTACCTCGCGATATTAGCACGTGAGTATGAACTGTACCTCGCGATATTAGCACGTGAGTATGAACTGTACCTCGCGATATTAGCACGTGAGTATGAACTGTACCTCGCGATATTAGCACGTGAGTATGAACTGTACCTCGCGATATTAGCACGTGAGTATGAACTGTACCTCGCGATATTAGCACGTGAGTATGAACTGTACCTCGCGATATTAGCACGTGAGTATGAACTGTACCTCGCGATATTAGCACGTGAGTATGAACTGTACCTCGCGATATTAGCACTTGAGTATGAACTGAGTAATAGCTTAAATATTTCTAAATTAATTACAGACGTTTTTGAACTGAAATTTCCTTTAAAAAATGTATGTGGACAAATTCATTTTAACCTTTTTAAGGAAGCATTTTTAGTAACATCTAATTAACGTGTTAATTACTGTTTAAATGTTTAATTAAAAATTATTTTTCTTTTGGATGTTTGCTAAAAATATAAAAAAGCCACATACCATTTTTTAGAATACTTAAATTGTAATCACGAAGGCGCAATTTATCACTTTCAAATGTAGTGGATCAAATGCTAAGTCCGGCCCTGCCGTGAGTGATACTGAAGCGGGCACTTATGTCTGACTGATTGAGACTTAAGCAAGGGCTCATGTATGACAGAGAGTAAGACTGAAACATGGTCTAATGTCTGACAGTTAATGAGACTGATCTAAGGGCTCATTTATGACAGTGAGTGAGACTGAAATGTGGGCTCATGTAGGACAGTAAGTGAGACTCAATTGAGGGCACCTTTATTACGGTGTTGAGACTGAAGCTTGAAATCATGTATGACAGGGAGTGAGACTGAAGCTTGGGCTCATGTAGGACAGTGCTTCTCAAACATTTTAGTATGGCGGACTGGCAGGAATTTTTCCAGTACACCAGGGACCGGTGCACTATGTCCTTGTTCTGAAGTGGTAGCGGAATTTAATTTATTTTATTTGTTTCATTTTATGTGCTTATTGCCGAAAAATTGACATATTCTATATATGAGGATTATAATTAGATTTGTCGGTCCTTTCTTGATAACTTCTGCGGACCGGTGGCGGAAGGCCCACGTACCGGTGTAACAGGCCAGATTAAACCCCTGACCAGAATATACCCGGGTATAATCTGGCCTAGGCCAGAATATACCCCCGGGGTTAAACTGGCCTAGGCCAGAATATACCCCCTCAGGCCAGAATATACCCCTTTGACAACATGGGGATATATAATATATAGTAAAAAATTGATGAATGACTTTTGACTTTTTAGACTTTCTCTTCATGTTTTAGCTCTGTCAGAGAAATTAAACTCTTTTCTTAAGTAGCAAAATTATTTTAAATTAAAATAAAATAATAATCATAAAACATTTTACGATGAATGAAAGGAGCATTACATTTTATTTGAAAATGATGATGTCGTTGTCTCGTTTTAAAAATATATGAAATTTTATATAATTTCGACATTTCAAGATCAAAAGTTACAGTGTATGCAAATATATATGGAATCAGCGTTTTTCTGTTCTTTTTTTTTATTTAACACTAGCAGACCCGTCGTGCGTTGCAACGATCAAAGTAAAAAGGAATAAATTTAAAGAAACAAATGAGTGGTATGTTTAAAAACAATTCTGAAGAAACCTTCGTGGAAGTGTTAAAAAAAAATCAAAGTTTCATAGCAAACGGATAAATAAATTAATAATTAAATAGCGTACAAAAGAAGAAACGATATTAAGGGCCCCGGCCCCAAAATGAGTGATATTATAGTTTTTTATTGCCATTGTACTCAAGATATATTCATCAATATCGTGTAAAATTGAATAGGGAATACAATGATTAAAGTTCAGTAAAAAGACTTTTTCAAAGGAATGGAAATTAAGAGTTCAGTGCCCTAGAGTAATATAGGCTCTTAAGTTTTTATATTCGAAGTTTTGTCAAAATCCAGTTATTTTCTCAATATCTAACTCCTAAACTACTTTTTATATACCTAAAATAGGGGGAAAATAACATTAAGGGGCCCCTGGCCCATTCGGTGCAAGAGGTCAATTTCAAAAACCTGTTCATTTTAGTTCATTTTTATTGTGGCTATATTTCTCAAGCTCTTTAAAAAGTAAATAGGAAAAAGATCTTAAACATATATGAAAAAAGATATTTGGGGCCCCGAAGATATTGGTATTAGAAGTTCAGTGTCTATAGTATTTTAATATATAAGGCTACCAAGTTTTTGTATGCAAAGTTTGGCGAATATCTATTCATTTACTAAGTAGCTAACGTAGAAACTAATTTTTATATAGCTCATATAAGATAAAAACGACATTAAGGGCCCCAGGGCCCATTCTGGAAAAGGTATAAAGTTCAAAACACCTGTTCATTTAAATTAGTATAATAATTGATACACGTGTCATAATTTGTCAAGATTGTTAATGACTGAATGGTGAATAAAATCTTAAACGTTTAAAAAATGTGAAATTTTGGGCCCCCAGCCCCAAAGGAATGAATATTAGCAGTTTATTGCCCTATAGTATTTTAATATTGGCTATCAAGTTGTCATATACAAATTTTGGTTAAGATCCAATAATTTACACAGTAGCTAAAGCTTAAACTAATTTTTATATAGCTCGTATAAGCAAAATATGACAATATGGACCCCCGGCGCCCCATGAGTGTTAAATTTTGAAAAAAAGTGACAGTAACTGTTACCATCCCGGGAGCGTACTCAACAGTCTTGAAAAGTTTCATGACGATCGGGTGAATGGTTTAGACAGCTATAAAGGAAATTCATACACAGACAAACATATTTTTAATTGTGATGTGGTCACGGGGGGAACTCACGGATGTCAACAAAAGCCGACGGTACAGATGCTTATATATAGACTATAGATAAATAAAAAGTTCTATAATTTAATAACGGTACATTCGATCGATCTGAAATTTTGATACAATGCATTGTCATCCAAGATCTATCTGTGGTAAAATTTTCAGATCTCTAGGATCATCAGAAGTGGTTCAATTTTACGTTGGGAGATTTGAAAAAATCTTGGACAAACCAACAATGCCACACCAACGAAAGCGAGTTAATAATAAATAGAATTAAAAAAAAGATTGTTAAAAACCACGTTTTATAAGCGGACTAAAAAGAAGAAAATAATGTAAAACTTATTAGTTCAAGTACTTCGATTTCACATGACTAAAAACGTGGGGTGGGCACTTATGAGGTTTAACATATCAAGCTCACTCATTCTCTCACTTATAGATCTCTCTTTTGCCTTCTAAATTAGAAATCTTTAATTTTTATACCAAACACCCGCCCAACGTTTTTAGTCATATTAAATCGAAGTACTTGAACTAATAAGTTTTACATTATTTTCTTCTTTTTAGTCCGCTTATAAAAACGTGGTTTTAAACAATCTTTTTTTTACTTCTATTTATTTTATTCTTTTTAGTCCACTTATAACAACCTGGTTTTTAAAAATATTTTTTTTACCTATATTTATTTTACCAAACACCTCACAAGCGCCCGCCCAACGTTTAAAAAAAATTGCGATGTGGTCACAGGGCGAACTCACGGATGTCAACAAAAGCCGACGGTACAGATGCTTTTATATAGACTATAGATAAACTTAAAAGTTCAATTATTTAATAACGGTACATTTGATCGATCTGAAATTTTAATACAATGCATTGTCATCCAAGATCTATTTGTGGTTAAATTTTCAGATCTCTAGGACCATCAGAAAGGGTTCAATTTTACGTTGGCAGATTTGAAAAAATCTTGGACAAACAAACAATGCCCAACCCAACGAAAGCGAGTTAATAAAAACGTGGTAAAAACGTGGTAAAAATAATATCTAACAAATAACTTTGAAAAAAAGTAAATATTTTTTAAAATAAAAATGAACTATTTTTTTGGTACTTCTCTGTTAATAATATTCGACAAAGTTAATGCATGGCATGACTTTTTTCACACAACGCTTTATTCATCAGAAACAGACTAATTTTCAAATAGGAAATACGGACTTTATGGGAAAGGTGAAGGGGGGGGAGGGGGGCTAGGGGGAGGGTTAAGTTTAAATTGTATTTATTAGTTTATACTTTAAACTTTAAGTTAAACTGGAGCCTTGGAGATTGTAACAGGCTAAGTGTTCGCTTTCGTTTTTAACTTCTTTGTCATATATATATATGGCATCAGGGGACGATGGTGTTGATTCCTGCTCCTCTTTTCCCCTTCCCCTTTCTCCTGGCTCTTCTATCTTCACTCCTGGCTGTGAGGGTGGCCTCCGCAACTTGAATGCCCTCACGCACTTTTGACCACCAGAGTGTGCGCTCCTCACGTTTTGTGATCGATTCGCGCCAAGGGCATTTCGTTCTTGCAGATGTCCTTGTAGCGCAGGCAGGGGCGATCTCTTCTCCTCACACCAGTTGCCAGCTCCCCATAAAACAGGGCTCTTGGAATTCGCCCTGAGCCCATCCTGTGAACATGGACCAACCACCGCAGGCGCCTCTCACTCAGGATTGAGTGCATACTCAGCATATGTCTCCATTTGAGTACCTCCACATTTGTGATTTTATTCTGCCACTTGCCACTTGATGTGTAGGATCCTACGCAAGCATCGCAAGTGGAAATTTTTAAGCTGCTTTATTTGCTTGGCATTGGTCGTCTAGCAGTCGCTGCCATAAAGGAGCGTGCTGGGCACGAAGGCCGGGTACACAGTGATTTTCGTCCTATCAGTGAGCTGCGCATTGTTCCACACTCTTTGATTTATCCTGCGATTAACGATGCTTCATTACCGATTCTAGTTTCTATTTCCTTTTTCACGGAGCGTGTACTTGTGAGGCAGCTGCCAAGGTGCAATCCTCGACAAAATCCAAGGTGTTTCCCTCAATGGAGATTGCTGGGAGACAATCTGTGCCTTGTAAAAAGGAGGCCACGTTAGCCTAGACAGTGCTTTGAAGAAGGCCAGCTGTTGCATTATATGTATATGATATAAGTAAATCGTTGTTATAATTTTATATTCTTTGTTGTTTTTTCGGTTGAAATTTAAATGAGAGTTGCAATTGTGATATGATTTGCGAACTAAAAAATATTTTTTTTACTTGTCTCACGCGTTATATTCTATTCAGTCTTATAATTTGTAAACTCTGGTCCAGGGGTGGCCAGACCTGTAGTAACTGAGAGCCATTTGAATAATGTTTCAAATTGTTGAGAGCCGCATGGAAGAAATATGGTTCATGACTCCAATGGCAATGAAAAATTTCTTTAGTGACGTATTTTTTTATTTAAAATATGTTTTATTCGAATATAATGAATTAAACATTTCAGTTGTTTACACTCTAGCCGTATGTTGAAGAAATGTTAGTACATATTTAACAAATATTTAAATATATAAAATTTATAAATCAAAGCACACTGCATCTAGACTCATAATTATAGTTAACATTAATTGTTATGATTCTGCCGAGAAGCCTTTGAACTAACACGTTTCTTTAATCTGGTTGGTATCCAGTAGTTTCGGTGTGAAGAAATTCTACCAGATGCTGGTTACTAGTTACTTGCTCGATGTTTTGCTTTATGAACTTTATTTTGGAGTACAAAGATTCATTAAATTTATAAGTCGCCAAAGTCTGGAATTATTTGGATCTAATATAGAAATTACTCCTCAATATTCTTCTTTAATAAAGCCCCTATCAGCACAAAATTGTTCAGCACGAGCAATATTCCAAGCGATAGCATAACTTGCCTCAGTTTAAAAGACATTTTATTTGCTGAAAGCTGAAAATAATATCTTCTGCTGACACATTCCAGACATCAAATCAGCAAGTTTGATTTTTCTTATTTTAGATTGCAGGGGATACTGCAGTGCAAAGTCTTTATGACTTTTTGATATTGTTACTTCTACATTTGTAATTTGACAGATCAAGCTAATGGTCGTTATCGATTAGTGCAAAGTCTTCTTTCCATTCTGGTAGAAATCTTCTTTTTTATTCTTTATAGTTTCTTTTCCTGCAACTTTTCCCCATATTTAATGTAAACAAGTAATGGTCAATAGTATTATTTTTATTATTATTATTTAAGTAATGGCCAATACTTCAAAATGCGGACTTTACCAAAAACCTGAACTAAAAATGTAATTGTTTACATCACCAATCAACCAGAAACCAATCTCTTTCTTCAACTTTTAAAATTTAAATCGAGCGTAATTTTTTCAATTCTTTGTTTCGGTCTATTTAATAAAAACAACTTTTATTTTATATAAAATTAAACAATATAATTTCCAATGTCACGTCTGTAGTGTCTGTCCGTGACGCTACTAATTTTAGAAAGCAGCGCACCAAATTACTGCACCAATACATCAAAAGGTATGCAAATTAAAGATACGCCGTAAAAAATATTATATGACGTCATTGTTTTAGCTCATATTTTAATTTTGGAAAAGGGAACAATGTAAAAAGAGGATTTGATGATAGTTAATTATAAAATAAATAAAACCAACCCATAAAACAAAGTTTTTGACTATAAATCCCTTATATATGAGACATAACTAAAAGTATTTACAAATATTTACAGACTGAATCTGTCTTAACTCAACTTTGCTTCATAATCCTGCAGAGGGGAAAAGTCTGGTCACCCATCGCTTGACCGAGCTCATCGTGACACGTAAAATGTAAACAAAAGCACGCCGGTACTTCGATGGGTCGCGTCAACGCGTGACTGAATAATCCCGTGAAAAAAAAACAATAACAAACAGTGAGTTTGAATTACATACGTTATATAAGGATAAACTAAAAAGGCATAAATTTAATTACGGTAAGTTCGATCGATCTGAAATTTTGATACGATGCATTGTTAGGTGAGACGGGTCCGTGTGCCAAATTTCAGCTCGATTGGATCACGTGAAGTGGGTGGTCCTTTTTGACTTTTGTTTTTCCGCCCGTTCATGAGAAGACGATAGAACGACATAGAGACAGAGATGGCGGTGAAGTTAATATAAGGGATTTTTAAAAAAAGGGTGCCGTAGGCGCCCTACAACCCCTATTATGAAATATTTTGTGTACATTTCAGAAAGTTTAATATTTCGTATTTATCAAACAAGGACAAGTTAGTTGGGCTTTTGAAAAAGGTCGGCGCCGTAGGCGCCCTAAAAAAGTGATTTTTTTTCAAAATAAATAGATTTCAGCTGAAAACTTCCGTCATTTTTGACGGGTGATACGCTAATATTATTTATTTCAAAGTACTTAATTCATAAATTGTTCGGGAGCCGCAATGTGCACACAGAAGAGCCGCATGCGGCTCGTGAGCCGCAATTTGGCCACCGTTGCTCTAGTCTATTGAGAATAGAACAATTATATAAAATAAGTTAGGAAAAAAATTAAGTTATACATTAAATTATTAACATATAACAAAATAATCAAGTTAACAACAGTTGATCATGAAATCATTCAAATCCATGCAAAATATAGTAAAACTATCAATTTCAATACGTAAAATAAATTAAGTTAAAAAGATTCAAGTATAGATTTTGCTTTACTACATAAGATAACAAACTAAGTTAACTGACAGCATATTATTTTTAAATTATCTGAATAAAATGACAAATGTTATTATGGCTCTAGAACACGACTTCTTGTACACCACACTACACACTCAGTACAAGACTGTTTGCTTGGTACACGCTACACAGTTCGTTAAACTTCGTAAAATTTAGTTCATTCCATTCACTTTAAAATGTTCATCGTCGACGTTGACAGTGTCACATTCTGTCATTGTAGATATCAAATACACTCCATATGTTGGATCATTAATATTTTAATAAATAGTATTACATACTATATATAAAGTAGTAAAGTGCAGCCCCTTAGCTCTTACACTTATATGTGGAGATATCTGGATCCGGCAATTATTAGGGCCAAACTATCCGGATCCGGCTAATAGTTTAAAAAATTCATATCTGGCCACCCCCTACACTAAATACATACTTAAATGACAAAAAGTGATTTGCAACATGCTCATTTTCAAATAGGAAATACGGAAATACGGCTTTTCTGGGAGGGGCGGCAAAGCTTTAAAACATATTTGAGCGAAAGTGTGTGTGTGTGTGGGGGGGGGGTCTATTTTTTGTACGACGTGTGATCAGAGTGGGAGGGGGGGGGAAAGTCGGCTTAAATCAAGTGAAGTCTTTCATGGATCATTTATTAAAAGGTATCGATAAAAGAATTGCATTAAAAAGCTAATCCTCCCTTTGGAAAAAAAATGACGGAATGGATGAAATGTATGCCAAGTACTTTAACTTTAATAATCGTGGGCTCTCCATGATCGTCAATGACACCGACCATTGTCATACTCTGAGTGAGGTGGTTATCTATGTTTTCTCTTAGAAAATTGATCCAGTCTATGACAGTATTCTTATCTTGAATTTCTGCTTCGTATTTTGTCTGATCTTAAAGGGAAATCATACGTAAAACAGTAAATAAGAATAACTATTTTAGAAAGCGGTAGATGGCTCCTAGTGACAAATGAGCCATCACGTATTCTTTTACGTGATTCACAAGTTGGGCATTTCCACATTATTTGGTCGACTCCTTGTGTGTTTGCAGCCAGCACGCAATGCACATTTCAGTTATTACATAATTGTGAGATTTTTTGGTTTGGTTTAAAGTGACCGTTCGGCTAGGACTTCCAATGTGTTCAAGAAATCAGTCGTAGCCTCGCAAAGTGCACGCATGATCAAAGTCTCAGCACGCATGGCTGCATCGTTAATAGTTTCTATGGGATTAATAATATGCGTTCTTACTAAGGTTGCTAACCGTTAACCGGTTCACAGGTCCTCAGACCAGGACCAGTCCTGTTTAATCAGGACCGGTTAACCATAACCTTAATTAGTCGGTATTAGCTTATTACGTGGAGTTAATTTTTTAATGTGTTACTGAAGAATACCAGAGCCAATAAGCGAGCAACTGTGACATCAAAGCGTTTTCTTAATATTCCGGTATCTAAATTTCAATAAATAAAGATAAAAATAAAGGGTGGTTGGTATAAAAGTTAAATGGAGATCTATAAGTGAGAGAATGAGTGAACTGCATATGTAAAACCCTGTAAGCACCCGCCCCACGTTTTTAGTCATATTAAATTAAAGTACTTGAAAGTATAAGTTTTAAATTATTTTCTTCTTTTTAGTCCACTTATAAAAACTAGCTTTTTAAAAATCATTTTTTACCTTTATTTATGTTATTCTTTTTAGTCCACTAATAAAAACGTGGTTTCTAAAAATCTTTTCTTTTTTTTTACCTCTATTTATTTTACCAAACACCTCATCAGCGCCCGCCCAACGTTTTAACCCCACGGCGATGAGGTCAAGGGGTGAACTTAGCACATGCAATTAAGCTACAGCAGAAGGATACATATGCTTATATAGAGATAAAATAAAAAATGCAATAATTTAATTGCGGTTTATTCGATCGATCTGAAATTTTCAAACAATGTATTGTCATCCAAGATCTATCTGTGGTAAAATTTTGAGCTCTCTAGGACCATTAGAAGTGGTTCAATTTTACGTTGGCAAATTTGAAAAATTGCGGACAGACAGACACGAAAGCATGTTAATAAAACGTGGTAAAAATATACATCACTGTTAGTGAAGTTCGGCTAGTGAACGATTAAAAAAAATAATCGCTTAGTTGTGGAAGCATCTTAAGAGAAGCGACATACAGCGTGGTGGCAATGTCAGCATGTGAATAATGGTCAAGGCCGTGAGTGTTACTATTTATAATTCAAGAGGAATGATAGGCTTACAAGCCTACCAGATGAGTTATTGGTCCTAAAATTCGATTTCGGTCTCATATTGACATTTTTTTTTCATATTGATAAAAGAAGAATTTGACCTTTAAGTCAACCATTGTTAGTGTTTCAGCTTTACCGTATAATTATCAAAATGATTGTTTCATCAGTTGTGTTTATCACATTTAAATATAAACTCAGTTGTGTTATCAGTTATATTACCACCAAACCTGACTGGTTTATTTATGAAGAGATTCAAAGGGAGTGAATAACTCTTGAATAAAAAAACGACGGAGAATATAAAAGTATAAAAACAAAAATCGCATGTTGTCATTTAGAAATAAGCTTTCAACTTATTTATTAATTTTTATATCAATTAAAATATTACTTAAATCAAAGCAGAACCTGACAAAGGAAATAATACGGAACATTAAGGACGAGAAATAACGAAAGAAAATTTCACAAACAATTTGTTGAAGTGGGGTGTGGAATAAATAATTCCCTTCTTTCGATAAGGAAAACATTGAAGCGTACATCATAGGGACAGAGTAAAGAGATGGACGGTCTTGTACAGCCTGAAGTAAGGGACAATTGTTCCACACTACCACTATTTACACTTGTATGATAGAAGACAAGAAAACAGCAGTTTTGTGTGTGGGTCACAGGAACATTGGACAAGCAGGTTCAGGAAAAATAACATCACTCGGTGCAGAGTTGGGACTTGTTATGGGGCCAGGAGGTGGGACTTGTTGTGGGGCCAGGTGATGGGACTTGTTGTGGGGCCAGGAGGTGGGACTTGTTGTGGGGCCAGGTGGTGCGACTTATTGTGGGGCCAGGTGATGGGACTTGTTGTGGGGCCAGGTGATGGGACTTGTTGTGGGGCCAGGTGGTGAGACTTGTTGTGGGGCCATGAGGTGGGGCTTGTTGTGGGGCTATGATGTTGCTTTTGTTGTGGGGCTATGAGGTGGGACTTGTTGAAGGGCCACGAGGTGGGGCTTGTTGTGAGGCCATGAGGTAGGACTTGTTGTGGGGCTATGAGGTGGGTTTTGTTGTGGGGCTATGAGGTGGGTTTTGTTATGGGGCCAAGAGGTGGGACTTGTTGTGGGGCCATGTGGTGGGACTTGTTGTGAGGCCAGGTGGTGGGACTTGTTGTGGGGCCAGGGGATGGGACTTCTTGTGGGGCCATGAGGTGGGACTTGTTATGGGGCCAGGTGATGGGACTTGTTGTAGGAACATTAGGTGGGGCTTGTTGTACGGCCAAGTGGGTGGGACATGTTGTGAGGTTATGAGGTGGGACTTTTTGTGGGGCTATGAGGGGGGTTTTGTTTTTGGGCTATGAGGTGGGACTTGTGAGTTTATAAGGTGGGACTTGTTGTGGGGCCAGGTGGTGGGACATTTTGTGGGGCCAGGTAGTTGGACTTGTTGTGGGGCCAGTTGGTGGGAATTGTTGTGGGGCCATGAGGTGGAACAGTTGACTAGAGCCACCAGGGAACAGATGACTAGAGCCACCAAGGAACAAATGGCTAGAGCCACCAGGGAACAGATGACTAGAGCCACCAAGGAACAGATGACTAGAGCCACCAGGGAACGGATGACTAGAGCCACCAGGGAACGGATGACTAGAGCAACCAGGGAACGCATGACTAGAGCCACCAGGGAACAGATGACTAGAGCCACCAGGGAACAGATGACTAGAGCCACCAGGGAACAGATGACTAGAGCCACCAGGGAACGAATGACCTAAGCCACCAGGGAACATATGACTAGAGCCACCAGGGAACAGATGACTAGAGCCACCAGGGAACAGATGACTAGAGCCACCAGGGAACAGATGACTAGAGCCATCAGGGAACAGATGACTAGAGCCACCAGGGAACAGATGACTAGAGCCACCGGGGAACAGATGACTAGAGCCACCAGGGAACAGATGACTGGAGCCACCGGGGAACAGATGACTAGAGCCACCGGGGAACAGATGACTAGAGCCACCAGGGAACAGATGACTAGAGCCACCAGGGAACAGATGACTAGAGCCATCAGGGAACAGATGACTAGAGCCACCAGGGAACAGATGACTAGAGCCACCGGGGAACAGATGACTAGAGCCACCAGGGAACAGATGACTGGAGCCACCGGGGAACAGATGACTAGAGCCACCGGGGAACAGATGACTAGAGCCACCAGGGAACAGATGACTAGAGCCTAGTGGAGAACACAAATCTCTTTGATACTTTTTATAAATCATACAATTCAATTTTATCAACTTTGTTATCTAAACTGAGGTTCTTAAAACACGTTATGGGAATGTCAAGGTCGGACACCGTGGGATGTTACATAATGTTTTGGTGTGAGTGGACACGGGTCGCTGATCATGAGATTCGTGACAGTTAACGTCCGTGGATGAGATGAGCTTTGACGGGGCGGGGGGGGGAAGGGAGAGAATACACGAGGTAAAATGAACGGATTATATTTTAGTCACAGTGCACAATAGTTGTTTACTTCGCTCATTTATTTGAAAGAAAAATAAACATTTCAAATTTTATTTTATGAACTTAAATACTTCCAGAAGAGAGGTAAGTTATTTTTAGATATACATGTATGTTCCTTAAAACATAAATGAAATGAAAATATTTTATAGGAAATCAACAAAAAAAACCCACAAAAAACCACACACATCCTGTAACTGTAATGTAAAGACTATATAGAAACGTATGGCAGTCTCCATTAAAAAATATGTCTCTCACTAGATAAACTTACCCTATAACTTAAAAAAAACACAATAAAATAAACTTTTCGCTGAAAACTGTATTTTTAAAGAAGATTCTCTGTCTTCTTTTTTGTATGTTTTGTTCTATTATTTTTTTGGTGCTTCTATGTAGTTTGTGGGTAATCTACTTCTAGCTTGGGCACCATTGTATTTATGCTGTTGTATTGGCTCTAATTCCTGCTCTAATCCTTGTATGGCATGATTTGTTGGGTTGTTGTATATTTCTATTGATATTTGTACTTTTAGTTCATCTTCTCTTTTAGGACTTGTCTGCGTAGATGAGTTGAAATATTTTGTGTGATGTGTTTAATTGTAGATTTTAAAAGTTCCCAGTGTTGGCCTATATTTGTAGTTGGTATTGCTGAATTATTTTATTAACTAGCGTATCAAACGTCAAAAAAGACGGAAGTTTTCAGCTGAAATCTATTTTTTTGAAAAAAAAATCACTTTTTTAGGGCGCCTATGGCGCCGACCTTTTTCACAAGCACAAATAACCTGTCCTTGTTTGATAAATACGAAATTTTAAACTTTCTGAAATGTACACAAAGTATTTTATAATAGGGGTTGTAGGGCTCCTACGGCGACCCCTTTGTTTTTTTTATATTTTATAATTAACCATCATCAAATCCTCTTTTTACAATGTTCCCTTTTCCAAAATTAAAATATGAGCTAAAAAATGACGTCATATAATATTTTAAACAGCGCATCTTTAATTTGAACAACTTTTGATGCATTGGTGCAGTAATTTGGTACGCTGCTTTCTAAAATTAGTAACGTCACGGACAGACACTATAGACGTGACAGAGATTGAAAATTATGTATATTGATGATCTCTGTGTACTGATCGTTTTCTAAAAGTGCATTGTTAAATTTCCAATGAGGGGATTTAAAAAAAAATGATATTGGACTTTGTAGTATAAAATTTAATTTTTACCCCTTTTTAAGGTTTCTGGAACATGTTTTACTGCATTGATTGTGGCTGTCTTTGGAAAGTAGAATCTATCTAATCTTGACAGAGTGTTACAAATATTATTAATAAATTTTCTTTCTTTTCCATTTTGATGAAGTGTTCTGTGGAGCGTGACGTAATTTATGTAAGGTCCCTAACATCTTTCTGTTGAGCGTGACGTACTTTATGGAAGGTCCCCAACATCTTTCTTTGGAGCGTGATGTACATTATGTAAGGTCCCTAACATCTGTCTGTTGAGCGTGACGTACTTTATGGAAGGTCCCTAACATCTTTCTGTGGATCGTGACGTACTTTATGGAAGATCCCTAACATCTTTTTCTTGAGCGTGACATACTTCATGGAAGGTCCAAGATCTTTCTTAGAGCGTGACGTACTTTATGGAAGGTCCCCAACATCTTTCTGTTGAGCGTGATGTACTTTATGGAAGGTCACTAACATCTTTCTGTTGAGCGTGATGTACTTTATGGAAGGTCCCTAAAATCTTTCTGTTGAGCGTGACGTACTTTATGGAAGGTCCCCAACATCTTTCTGTGGAGCGTGACGTACTTTATGGTAGGTCCCCAACATCCTTCTGTTGAGCGTGATGTACTTTATGGAAGGTCACTAACATCTTTCTGTTGAGCGTGACGTACTTTATGGAAGGTCCCCAACATCTTTCTGTTGAGCGTGATGTACTTTATGGAAGGTCCCCAACATCTTTCTGTTGAGCGTGACGTACTTTATGGAAGGTCCCAAACAATTTTCTGTTGGGCGTGACGTACTTTATGGAAGGTGCCCAACATCTTTCTGTTGCGCGTGACATACTTTATGGAAGGTCCCCAACATCTTTCTGTTGAGCGTGACGTACTTTATGGAAGGTCACTAACATCTTTCTGTTGAGCGTGACGTACTTTATGGAAGGTCCCCAACATCTTTCTGTTGAGCACGACTTACTTTATGGAAGGTCCCTAACATCTTTCTCTGGAGCGGGACTTACTTTATGGAAGGTCCCTAACATCTTTCTGTGGAGCGTGTCGTACTTTATGGAAGGTCCCTAACATCTTTCTCTGGAGCATGACGTACTTTATGTAAGGTCCCTAACATCTTTCTGTTGAGCGTGACGTACTTTATGGAAGGTCCCTAACATCTTTTTGTTGAGCGTGACGTACTTTATGGATGGTCGCAAACATCTTTCTGTTGAGCGTGACGTACTTTATGGAAGGTCCCCAAAATCTTTCTTTGGAGCGTGATGTACATTATGTAAGGTCCCTAACATCTGTCTGTTGAGCGTGACGTACTTTATGGAAGGTCCCTAACATCTGTCTGTTGAGCGTGACGTACTTTATGGAAGGTCCCTAACATCTTTCTCTGGAGCATGACGTACTTTATGGAAGGTCCCTAACATCTTCTGTTGAGCGTGACGTACTTTATGGAAGGTCCCTAACATTTGTCTGTTGAGCGTGACGTACTTTATGGAAGGTCCCTAACATCTTTCTCTGGAGCATGACGTACTTTATGGAAGGTCCCTAACATCTTTCTGTTGAGCGTGACGTACTTTATGGAAGGTCCCCAACATCTTTCTTTGGAGCGTGATGTACATTATGTAAGGTCCCTAACATCTGTCTGTTGAGCGTGATGTACATTATGTAAGGTCCCTAACATCTGTCTGTTGAGCGTGACGTACTTTATGGAAGGTCCCTAACATCTTTTTGTTGAGCGTGACGTACTTCATGGAAGGCCCCCACCATCTTTCTGTGGAGCGTGACGTACTTTATGGATGGTCGCAAAAATCTTTTTGTTGAGCGTGACGTACTTTATGGAAGGTCCCCAACATCTTTCTGTTGAGCGTGACGTACTTCATGTAAGGTCCCTAACATCTGTCTGTTGAGCGTGACGTACTTTATGGAAGGTCCCTAACATCTTTCTCTGGAGCATGACGTACTTTATGTAAGGTCCCTAACATCTTTCTGTTGAGCGTGACGTACTTCATGTAAGGTCCCTAACATCTTTCTGTGGAGCGTGTCGTACTTTATGGAAGGTCCCTAGCATCTTTCTCTGGAGCATGACGTACTTTATGTAAGGTCCCTAACATCTGTCTGTTGAGCGTGACGTACTTTATGGAAGGTCCCTAACATCTTTTTGTTGAGCGTGACGTACTTCATGGAAGGTCCCCAACATCTTTCTTTGGAGCGTGATGTACATTATGTAAGGTCCCTAACATCTGTCTGTTGAGCGTGACGTACTTTATGGAAGGTCCCTAACATCTTTTTGTTGAGCGTGACGTACTTCATGGAAGGTCCCCAACATCTTTCTTTGGAGCGTGATGTACATTATGTAAGGTCCCTAACATCTGTCTGTTGAGCGTGACGTACTTTATGGAAGGTCCCTAACATCTTTTTGTTGAGCGTGACGTACTTCATGGAAGGCCCCCACCATCTTTCTGTGGAGCGTGACGTACTTTATGGATGGTCGCAAACATCTTTTTGTTGAGCGTGACGTACTTCATGGAAGGCCCCCACCATCTTTCTGTGGAGCGTGACGTACTTTATGGATGGTCGCAAACATCTTTCTGTTGAGCGTGACGTACTTTAGGGAAGGTCACTAACATCTTTCTGTTGAGCGTGACGTACTTTATGGAAGGTCACTAACATCTTTCTGTTGAGCGCGATGTACTTTATGGAAGGTCCCTAACATCTTTCTGTTGAGCTTGACGTACTTTATGGAAAGTCACTAACATCTTTCTGTTGCGCATGACGTACTTTATGGAAGGTCCCTAACATCTTTCAGTTGAGCGTGACGTACTTTATGGAAGGTCCCCAACATCTTTCTGTTGAGCGTGATGTACTTTATGGAAGGTCCCCAACATCTTTCTGTTGAGCGTGACGTACTTTATGGAAGGACCCCAACAATTTTCTGTTGGGCGTGACGTACTTTATGGAAGGTCCCCAACATCTTTCTGTGGCGCGTGACATACTTTATGGAAGGTCCCCAACATCTTTCTGTTGAGCGTGACGTACTTTATGGAAGGTCACTAACATCTTTCTGTTGAGCGTGACGTACTTTATGGAAGGTCCCTCACATCTTTCTGTGGAGCGTGTCGTACTTCATGGAAGGTCCCTAACATCTTTCTCTGCAGCATGACGTACTTTATGGAAGGTCCCTAACATCTTTCTGGGGAGCGTAACATACTTTATGGAAGGTCCCTACCATCTTTCTTTGGAGCGTAACATACATTATGGAAGGTCCCTAACATCTTTCTGTGGAGCGTAACATACTTTATGGAAGGTCCCTACCATCTTTCTGTGGAGCGTAACATACTTTATGGAAGGTCCCTAACATCTTTCTGTGGAGCGTAACATACATTATGGAAGGTCCCTAAAATCTTTCCGAGGACCGTGACGTACTTTATGGAAGGTCCCTAACATCTTTCTGTGGAGCGTAACATACATTATGGAAGGTCCCTACCATCTTTCTGTGGAGCGTAACATACTTTATGGAAGGTCCCTAACATCTTTCTGTGGAGCGTAGCATACTTTATGGAAGGTCCCTACCATCTTTCTGTGGAGCGTAACATACTTTATGGAAGGTCCCTAACATCTTTCTGTGGAGCGTAACATACATTATGGAAGGTCCCTACCATCTTTCTGTGGAGCGTAACATTCTTTATGGAAGGTCCCTACCATCTTTCTGTGGAGCGTAACATACTTTATGGAAGGTACCTACCATCTTTCTGTTGAGTTTGACATACTTTACGGAATGTCCCCAACATCTTTCTCTGCTGTTTATATACACAATACCTCTCTATATACACATATCTCTTGATATGCACAATACCTCTCTATATACACAATACCTCTCTATATGCACAATACCTCTCTATATGCAGTACTTTGTCTCTTCCGAAGTCAATTCACGTAGCCAGTTCGGATATTCTGTTCACAACATCGACTAGGAATCTTGGCTACATTATTTCTGACAACATGTCTATTAACAACTTCATCAATCACATCTGTCGCTCTGCCTACACTGCCATTCGTCAGATCAGCTCAATCCGTCATTACTTAACAGTTAGTGCCACAAAAACACTAGTCTGTGCTCTTGTACTGGCTCGTATGGATTACTGCAATTCTCTTCTGTCAGGTGTGCCAAAACAATGCATTGAAAGACTACAGAAAGTTCAAAATTCAGCTGCCAGACTGGTGCTCAAGGCAAAAAAACATGACCATGTTACTCCACTTCTTCGCTCACTTCATTGGCTGCCTATACAAGCCCGTATTGATTACAAACTGGCCGTTCTCTGTCACAATTTCTTTTCGGACTCATGCCCATCGTATCTTACTGAACTTTTGTCGGTCTACTCACCCACTCGCAAGCTAAGATCTTCTGCAGACACACGCGTTCTCTCTGTTCCTACGACACGCACCAAAACGTTTGGTGAAAGGTCGTTCTCTTTTTGTGCAGCCAAACAATGGAATTCTCTACCATTACACATACGTGGTATTCAAACAACCAAGTCCTTCAAGACTGCACTTAAGACACATCTTTTCAAAATTTATTTTTAAAATTGATGAAACAACATTTCTTGTAAATGATTAACGTAGCTTATGTATAATGTATTGTAATTGTGTGTGTTTGTTGTGATATGAATGTTAATTTAATACTTATAAGTATGTTATTTCTTTCATGTAAAGCGCTGTGAGCCCAGTTCCTTACTGGGATACAACGCTATATAAATAATCAATTTATTATTATTATTATTATATGCACAATACCTCTCTATATACACAATACCTCTCTATATACACACTAACTCTCTCTATACACAATACCTCTCTTTATACAAATAAAGACTTTCTACACCCAACAGCTGCCTGTTTACACATATGAAAAGCAACATACGTCATTGTTGCAAACAACTTAAACATCCATCGTTAATTGTCGGTCAAATTTTTTAAGAAATGCGAAGTTATCTTGTTAACTTTGCAGTTTTGTGACATCTGAGAATATTTCACATAGTGATGTCTATCCCCCCTCCTCCGTCACGGTCAGGTTCCGTGAATGTTGTGGCATGGGAATCGCTGGTCTTAAATGTAATGATTTTGTTGTGAGCTCTGGTCAGGTAGTGACTTAATAAATAGAAGTAAAAAAAAAGATTTTTAAAAACCACGTTTTTATAAGCGGACTAAAAAGAAGAAAATAATTTAAATCTTTTAAGTTAAAGTACTTTTAACTAATATGACTAAAAACGTGGGGCTTATGAGGTTTTCCATAAGCAGTTCACTCATTCGCTCACTTTTGCCTTCTAAAGTATGAATCTTTAATTTTTTTTACCAAACACCTATCTTTGTGTTGTATTTCTAAATTAGAATGGGATTTTGAAGCACTCGCCCCACCTAATAATGATGGATTAAATTCATTTCTAACAAGAAATCATGAATTATCAATGCAACAAGGGAGCATAATGTGGGGTAACAGAGTAGTTATTATTAATAAACTACAAACCCAAGCATTAAATCTATTACATGAAGGACATCTTGGAACAGTCAAAATGAAATCTACTGCAAGACAAACAATGTGGTGGCCTAATATGGACATAGACATAGAAGGAATCAAGACAAACAACGTGGTGGTCTAATATGGACATAGACATAGAAGGAATCAAGACAAACAACGTGGTGGTCTAATATGGACATAGACATAGAAGGAATCAAGACAAACCATGTGGTGGCCTAATATGGACATAGACATAGAAGGAATCAAGACAAACAACGAGGTGGTCTAATATGGACAAAGACATAGAAGGAATCAAGACAAACCATGTGGTGGCCTAATATGGACATAGACAAAGAAGGAATCAAGACAAACCATGTGGTGGTCTAATATGGACAAAGACATAGAAGGAATCAAGACAAACCATGTGGTGGCCTAAAATGGACATAGACATAGAAGGAATCAAGACAAACCATGTGGTGGCCTAATATGGACATAGACATAGAAGGAATCAAGACAAACCATGTGGTGGCCTAATATGGACATAGACATAGAAGGAATCAAGACAAACCATGTGGTGGCCTAATATGGACATAGACATAGAAGGAATCAAGACAAACCATGTGGTGGCCTAATATGGACAAAGACATAGAAGGAATCAAGACAAACCATGTGGTGGCCTAATATGGATATAGACATAGAAGGAATCAAGACAAACCATGTGGTGGCCTAATATGGACATAGACATAGAAGGAATCAAGACAAACCATGTGGTGGCCTAATATGGACATAGACATAGAAGGAATCAAGACAAACCATGTGGTGGCCTAATATGGACATAGACATAGAAGGAATCAAGACAAACCATGTGGTGGCCTAATATGGACATAGACATAGAAGGAATCAAGACAAACCACGTGGTGGCCTAATATGGACAAAGACATAGAAGGAATCAAGACAAACAATGTGGTGGCCTAATATGGACATAGACATAGAGGGAATCAAGACAAACCACGTGGTGGCCTAATATGGACATAGACATAGAGGGAATCAAGACAAACCACGTGGTGGCCTAATATGGACATAGACATAGAGGGAATCAAGACAAACCATGTGGTGGACTAATATAGACATAGACATAGAAGGTATCAAGACAAACAATGTGGTGGCCTAATATGGACATAGACATAGAGGGAATCAAGACAAACCACGTGGTGGCCTAATATGGACATAGACATAGAGGGAATCAAGACAAACCATGTGGTGGTCTAATATGGACATAGACATAGAAGGAATCAAGACAAACAAAGTGGTGGTCTAATATGGACAAAGACATAGAAGGTATCAAGACAAACAATGTGGTGGCCTAATATGGACATAGACATAGAAGGTATCAAGACAAACAATGTGGTGGTCTAATATGGACATAGACATAGAAGGTATCAAGACAAACAATGTGGTGGCCTAATATGGACATAGACATAGAAGGTATCAAGACAAACAATGTGGTGGCCTAATATGGACATAGACATAGAGGGAATCAAGACAAACCACGTGGTGGCCTAATATGGACATAGGCATAGAGGGAATCAAGACAAACCACGTGGTGGCCTAATATGGACATAGACATAGAGGGAATCAAGACAAACCATGTGGTGGCCTAATATGGACATAGACATAGAAGGTATCAAGACAAACAATGTGGTGGCCTAATATGGACATAGACATAGAGGGAATCAAGACAAACCACGTGGTGGCCTAATATGGACATAGACATAGAGGGAATCAAGACAAACCATGTGGTGGCCTAATATGGACATAGACATAGAAGGAATCAAGACAAACCATGTGGTGGTCTAATATGGACATAGGCATAGAAGGAATCAAGACAAACCATGTTTTGGCCTAATATGGACATAGACATAGATGGAATCAAGACAAACCATGTGGTGGCCTAATATGGACATAGACATAGAAGGAATCAAGATAAACCACGTGGTGGCCTAATATGGACATAGACATAGAAGGAATCAAGACAAACCATGTGGTGGTCTAATATGGACATAGACATAGAAGGAATCAAGACAAACCATGTGGTGGCCTAATATGGACATAGACATAGAAGGAATCAAGACAAACCATGTGGTGGTCTAATATGGACATAGACATAGAGGGAATCAAGACAAACCATGTGGTGGCCTAATATGGACATAGACATAGAAGGAATCAAGACAAACCATGTGGTGGCCTAATATGGACATAGACATAGAAGGAATCAAGACAAACCATGTAGTGGCCTAATATGGACATAGACATAGAAGGAATCAAGACAAACCATGTGGTGGCCTAATATGGACAAAGACATAGAAGGAATCAAGACAAACCATGTGGTGGCCTAATATGGACAAAGACATAGAAGGAATCAAGACAAACCACGTGGTGGCCTAATATGGACAAAGACATAGAAGGAATCACAAAGAAATGTACAGGTTGTGCAAAACAATTATCAAATCCAGCACACGCCACACTTCATCCGTGGGAATGGCCTCGCAAACCACGGCAAAGAGGCATTTGAACTATGCAGGACCATTTCTTAAAACTATGTTTTTAGTGGTGATAGATGCACACGCTAAATGGGCTGAAATAATACCCACACGTTCTACGACATTGTCAACTACGATCGATATACTTAGAATTTTGTTTGCACGATTTGGATTACCCAATCAATTGTTAGTGATAATTGATCACAATTTGTATCTGAAGAATTTAACAGATTTGTCACTAACAGTGGCATTAAACATATTACCAGCTCACCATATAAACCCTTCCACAAATGGACTTGCTGAAAGATTAGTTCAAAGCTTCAAACATGCAATGAAAGCTTCTGCAAGTGACTCTGGAAATATTGTCACAAAACTAGCAAGATACCTACTTGCATATCGTAATGTTCAGCACAATACAACGGGCGAATCACTTGCACAATTGATGTTTGGTAGACAAGGTCGCACCAGTTCTTCAATGGTCAAACAAAGTGTTGACGAAACAGTACTTAAGCAACAAGCTGAGCAACATAGATTCCACAAAGAACAATTCCGTGAATTCAGTCCAGGACAAACCGTCCTCATAAAGGACTACATGAATCTAGACAAATGGATCAGTGGAACAATTGTAGAGAGATCTGGTCCGCTCTCCTACATTGTTGAAACATATCCAGGGATAACATGTCGCAGACATGTAGATCAGATAAGATCATCATCGGCACACATCCCTCCAGCCATTCAAAGGGAAGATCTAACGAAATGGTTCCCCCTCTTCAGGTCGCAGAACCAGCCTCTACAAGTAAAGATAGTGTGCCGACTTCTTCTGTTCCTGACACCTCAGCAGTCAAGGAACCAACAGCTCAAACCACATCAGAAGCGACATATACTTCTGAAAATGTCTTAAGAAGATCGAAGAGACAATCTAAGCCCACTAAAAGACTAATAAGTGAACTTTAAGTGTGCATGTGTTGAGTTGATATACATAATGTACATTTCTTTTGGAGGGGAGATGGTGTAGTGTATTGAGTATTACGGAACGTGAACACCGTAAATAATTATGTAAAGAAAGTGTGTCACTTCGGGAACTATATAAACAATAAATATGGCGTTCAAGGTGAACCGCAATGACTTACGTGTACTTGCATTTTAAATGTATATATGTTTGGCTATAATTAATTAAATAAGATACTGAACCACTCAGTACATCAGATTACACATGCACATTACATTTAAAATACGAACTGAAACAGTTTCTAATTTGATAATAAGATTTTACTATTCGTTATTATTTCAACAAAAGTTTATTGTTATTTGTCATAATAACTATGAAGAAGTAGGAACATAATTTGCATATAAGCTGACCAATAGTTGAGTACAATTATAATTAATGAGAAGTAAGTAACTGTTCATAATTATGGATAATGCTCTTGAACTGTGGAACCAGTTTACTGGTTGCAATTCGCATGAAATCATTAAAATTGAAGTCAGTCAAAATCGATCTTTTTTTAGACTTGTTTATTTTCATGCAAGAAAAAGCTTGCTAACAGATGTATGTGGGCCCAAATAGTGATAAGGCCTACGTTTTTTCAAGTCAATGCACGCGCTCCATCGGTTGTTACACTTGCTATCTTGTTCCACACCAACCCAGTTTTTTCAACACAGCTCTCAACAGGATTGAATAAATCCTGTGCTGTAGTTGTAACTTTGAGGGGCTCAACACAAAGTAATTCTTCGGCAAGCTCAAAATGAGGGTTTATTCCCCGTATAAATACCAACAATTATGCTGTGTCCTGTACATTGGTACTTTTGTCCAACGCTAGAGAGTACCACAAACAGTCTTTGCTTGCATCTCGAAGTTGGTGCATCAAAGTGTCGCTATTTTTTTCAACACGTCTGACTACAGTTCTCTTTGTGGCCTAGTGTGTCACTGTGGTCTAGTGTGTCACTGTGGTATAGTGTGTCTCTATGGTATAGTGTGTCTCTATGGTATAGTGTCACTATGGTATAGTTTGTCACTGTGGTCTAGTGTGTCACTGTGGTCTAGTGTGTCACTATGGTCTAGTGTGTCACTATGGTATAGTGTGTCACTGTGGTCTAGTGTGTCACTGTGGTCTCTAGTGTGTAACTTTGGTCTAGTGTGTCTTTGTGGTCTAGTGTGTCTTTGTGGTCTAGTTTGTCACTGTGGTCTAGTGTGTCACTATGGTCTAGTGTGCCACTGTGGTCTAGTGTGTCACTATGGTATAGTGTGTCCCTATGGTATCGTGTGTCACTGTTGTCTAGTGTGTAACTGTGGTCTAGTGTGTCACTATGGTCTAGTGTGTCACTATGGTATCGTTTGTCACTGTGGTATAGTGTGTCTTTGTGGTCTAGTGTGTCTTTGTGGTCTCGTGTGTCACTAGGGTCTGGTGTGTATTTAGGGTCTGGTGTGTCACTGTGGTGCGGTGTGTCACTGTGGTGCCGTGTGTCACTGTGGTGCGGTGTGTCACTGTGGTGCGGTGTGTCACTGTGGTGCCGTGTGTCACTGTGGTGCCGTGTGTCACTGTGGTGTGGTGTGTCACTCTGGTGTGGTGTGTCACTTTGGTGTGGTGTGTCACTTTGGAGTGGTGTGTCACTGTGGCGTGGTTTTTCAGGTGTGTGGAAACTAGTGTTAGTACTTCTGAGCTTAAAACGATTGTTTGTATTTCTGAGGTTCGAAATATATTTAGTTTTTCTTATGTTCAAAAAGTACAATACACAGATGACCAGCTACTACACACATATGGCAAGAAAAGACAGATATTAAAATTGTGTGCCAGAGCATGACAATTTATTACATTGCCAGAGCATGACTATTTATTACATTGCCAGAGCATGACTATTTATTACATTGTCAGAGCATGACTATTTATTACATTGCCATAGCATGACTATTTATTACATTGCAAGAGCATGACTATTTATTACATTGGCAGAGCATGACTATTTATTACATTGGCAGAGCATGACTATTTATTACATTGCCAGAGCATGACTATTTATTACATTGTCAGAGCATGACTATTTATTACATTGCCATAGCATAACTATTTATTACATTGCCAGAGCATGACTATTTATTACACTGGAAGAGCATGACTATATATTACATTGCCAGAGCATTACTATTTATTACATTGCCAGAGCATGACTATTTATTACATTGCCAGAGCATGACTATTTATTACATTGCCATAGCATGACTATTTATTACATTGTCAGACCATGACTATTTATTACATTGGCAGAGCATGACTATTTATTACATTGGCAGAGCATGACTATTTATTACATTGCCAGAGCATGACTATTTATTACATTGCCATAGCATGACTGTTTATTACATTGCCAGAGCATGACTATTTATTACATTGTCAGACCATGACTATTTATTACATTGTCAGACCATGACTATTTATTACATTGTCAGAGCATGACTATTTATTACATTGCCAGGGCATGACTATTTATTACATTGCCAGAGCATGACTATTTATTACATTGCCAGAGCATGACTATTTATTAAATTGTCAGAGCATGACTATTTATTACATTGCCAGAGCATGACTATTTATTACATTGCCATAGCATGACTATTTATTACATTGCCATAGCATGACTATTTATTACATGGCCAGAGCATGACTATTTATTACATTGCCAGAGCATGACTTTTTATTACATTGCAAGAGCATGACTATTTATTACATTGTCAGAGCATGACTATTTATTACATTGTCAGAGCATGACTATTTATTACATTGTCAGAGCATGACTATTTATTACATTGCCAGAGCAGGACTATTTATTTCATTGTCAGAGCATGACTATTTATTACATTGTCAGAGCATGACTATTTATTACATTGCCAGAGCATGACTATTTATTACATTGCCAGAGCATGACTATTTATTACATTGCCATAGCATGACTATTTATTACATTGCCAGAGCATGACTATTTATTACATTGGCAGAGCATGACTATTTATTACATTGGCAGAGCATGACTATTTATTACATTGCCAGAGCATGACTATTTATTACATTGCCATAGCATGACTATTTATTACATTGCCAGATCATGACTATTTATTACATTGGCAGAGCATGACTATTTATTACATCGGCAGAGCATGACTATTTATTACATTGCCAGAGCATGACTATTTATTACATTGTCAGAGCATGACTATTTATTACATTGCCATAGCATGACTATTTATTACATTGCCAGAGCATGACTATTTATTACATTGGCAGAGCATGACTATTTATTACATTGCCAGAGCATGACTATTTATTACATTGCCAGAGCATGACTATTTATTACATTGCCAGAGCATGACTATTTATTACATTGCCATAGCATGACTATTTATTACATTGTCAGACCATGACTATTTATTACATTGGCAGAGCATGACTATTTATTACATTGCCAGAGCATGACTATTTATTACATTGCCATAGCATGACTATTTATTACATTGCCAGAGCATGAATATTTATTACATTGTCAGACCATGACTATTTATTACATTGTCAGACCATGACTATTTATTACATTGTCAGAGCATGACTATTTATTACATTGTCAGAGCATGACTATTTATTACATTGCCAGAGCATGACTATTTATTACATTGCCAGGATGTGTATAAATGATTGCAGTCTGCACAATGCTTATCCATACATTTTATTAGCTTGCAAAATTTTAATATTCTTTCTTTCTGTAATTTCTTTTTAAGCTCCTCCATTTGATTTAAATGGAAAATGAAGGGTATCCATTTTTATTTTAAATCAATAATTTTAACCTCTTTAAAAAAAAATAAATACAGAGTTCGGACAGAATGCAGATAATTTGACGTTCTCAGGGGAGCCAATTCTTGCATTGGAAGAGTCTGTGATGAAAAGTCAAATCTCTAAACAAGGGCTCGATTTGATGGACTGTTTAAAATTTAATTACATTTTCTTTATTTGATCGCTTAAAATTCGATTGAAATGTAAGAAAGTATTTTTTTTTCTTCAATTTATTATAATTATTTTTTTTTGACTTACACTTACATACTTTTCCCTCATATTATTATTTATTTATACCATATCTCTCCAGAACCAGAAGTTTGATTATATCAACAGCAAGGACCTCGAAAGGCGGAGCGGGCCATCCTTTTCATCATCTTCAGAAAAACCAAGCTGAAACCATTTAACCTGCGGGTAAGTTTTTTTTCCCTATACACTATACGTAAGCTGACCCTGAACATTTGGGGACCGCCACTGATGACCGCCACTGATGATCGCCACTGATGATCGCCACTGATGATCGCCACTGATGACCCTACTCTACTCTTTGAAGGGTTTGTCCTAGGCCAGCTATTTAAGCCAAGCCATTGTCTGATAATATAGACCCACTCAAACCACCTCTGAAAAGACAAGCGGCTGAAAGCTGTGTGTAAGTTAAGGCTCAAGTCCAGTCCTGGCTCAGCCCAGAAAATGCTCCATGTAGATAACTTGCACTCTTGCTAGGCAGTTTAGGCACATCTGGGCGTATGTTACAGGTAGGCACGCTTCAAATCCATCAAGATATTTGTTGAAGCCATTATTATCTGGTGTCTCAACTTGCCAGTTTATCATTACTGGAATATTATTGGGTATTTATACAATGCAAGATACTCAAAGAAATTTTGTGATTAAAACAATAAATGAAAGCTTTATTTATGGCCGAATACATAAGTAAACTTTTCGGCTCATGGTGTCATTTGTACAAACAAATAAACACAAGAATTTAAATTAAATTTCATTTACATTCCATATTTATTAGTTTTAGTAAACCATTAAAAATAATTAAGTAGAGGAAAAAAAACAACAGAAATAGAAAAGAAGAAAGAAATGTAGCCGCGTGGTGGCTTAAATTTAATACAGGTTCATAAATGTGGGACTAAAGCAGTTGTTTATAACAGTGTTTTATTCAACTACAATGGAGGAACATTCTGCACCACGTTCACCTCTTTCTTTCTAGCGCATCAAACTGTCACTTTCTCTTCTACTTCCTTTCTTCTAACATACCACCTAGTGCATCTCGGTGCGGTGCACATGGTGCGGTGCTGTGTGGGTGTGCACACTACCACATTATTACTAATCTCTCTCACAGACCAAGGGCAGTGTGTTACTGGCCCGCTGGCGTGATGAACTCCAGTCACATCGAGGGCTTGAATGAACCTGCAGTGACGGACTGCTGAGGTTTAACTCTAGCAGACGGCTACAGAAAGGCACGGCTAACCAGTAAAAAAGTGTGTCACTTTGTGCGACTATGATTAAATTTTGTTGATTTTTTTTTCAGTGGCTGCCAGCGTGGTGACACCAAAAGTCAAAGAAGAAGAAGAATAAGCACACACACAAGCATTAACAGAGGCAGCAGGGACCCCCCCCCCAACACTTCAACCAGCTGAGGACTCGGGTGTCGGAGCAAGCTTTTTTGAATGAACTACGGGGGTGGCAGGGAATGGGGGGATGGTGAGTGGGGTGACTGGGAGTGGGGTGACTGGGAGTGGGGTGACTGGGAGTGGGGAGACTGGGAGTGGGGAGACTGGGATTGGGGCACCCCGCGGCCCCCTACCGCCCCACAGCCTCCCACCGCCCCGCTGCCCCCTACCGCCCCACTTCCCCCTACCGCCCCACAGCCTCCCAACGCCCCGTGGACCCCGAGCACCCAGAGGACCCCGAGCACCCAGAGGACTCGGATCACCACGAGGACTCTGATCACCACGAGGACTCCGAGCACCCCGTGGACCCCGAGCACCCAGAGGACTCGGATCACCACGAGGACTCGGATCACAACGAGGACCCCGAGCACCCCGAGGACCCCGAGCACCCAGAGGACTCGGATCACCACGAGGACTCGGATCACCACGAGGACTCTGAGCACCCCGAGGACCCCGAGCACCCAGAATTCTCTGAGCACCCCGAGGACTCCGAGCACCCCTCGGCCTGATTTTTCATAATATTTTGTTTGAAAAAGAATGTTGAATTTGAAGGGCTATAGTTTTACAAGGGGTTACAATGCTTTGCCAAAATACTATCAAAGTTGTTGCCATGGTTCAAAAGTAATTTGTAAATTAAATATTTCTTGGTAAAAATATAAATAGGTAAATGATATAAATTTTAATGATTATTACATTTTGCCTCATAATGGAAAAATTTATGAATTTTTGTCTTCCTATTTGAAGAAATCCAGTCAAAATAGTTTCCTAAATTATAAATGAACTTGTTAAAATTCTTCAATTTAATTTAAAATGTTTGTAATGTAACACTTTGAAGTAATGCTGTAAATATAATTGATGTTATAGAGTACTTTCTTTTTACCTACAATTTCCCTAGCCATACCACCCTTAGTGAGTTAGTGTAGAATTAATCGAACACATTGAATTCAAAGTTATTGATGCATGTCGACAAACTGCGTCATCGTCTTCACGATAATTACTCAAGTTACAAAACTCAAGTCAATAATCTGTTGAAGTGTTCAATCAAAAAATTGACCCAAATACCTAACTCTGTGTGATCATAATATTTTACCACAAAAAAACAACATAAAATAATATTGAAGAAAAATCTAATGAGATGTATTGCTCCGAAATCTCCACTATGTCAACAGATGTTTATTCATACGAGTAGAAGTGCATTAAACAAAGGAAATCTCTATTACATACTCAGATAGGGGCGGGGCCCAAAAATTAAGACAAGAGCAAAAATCCATGCCAGTAATTAGCGTCAACATTGTCAACTAGATTAGTGACCACATTGTCAACTAGATTAGTGTCCACATTGTCAACTAGATTAGTGTCCACATTGTCAACTAGATTAGTGTCCACATTGTCAACTAGATTAGTGTCCACATTGTCAACTAGATTAGTGTCCACATTGTCAACTAGATTAGTGTCCACATTGTCAACTAGATTAGTGTCCACATTGTCAACTAGATTAGTGTCCACATTGTCAACTAGATTAGTGTCCACATTGTCATCTAGATTAGTGTCCACATTGTCAACTAGATTAGTGTCCACATTGTCAACTAGATTAGTGTCCACATTGTCAACTAGATTAGTGTCCACATTGTCAACTAGATTAGTGTCCACATTGTCAACTAGATTAGTGTCCACATTGTCAACTATATTTTTGATGCTGTTAGTATTAGCATTGGTATCTATGTGGCCATGAGGGTATGTTTGGTTGATTGGCTGTGTGTCTGTTTGTGTTAGTGTGTAAGGAATTTGAATTCAAACGATTGAAAATGAATAATTTGCCATCTGTAAATTTGGTCGTGGTTGGATAACCTTATGAATCTGTAGGTTGTTGTATTTTTGTATTTTCCATTTGACCTTCAAATGTCGATATTTGTATCATTAAACATAATTATTCACGAGAATATTTTAGTTGTTTTCTTTTATAAGTTGACATTGAATTGTTTGAGAACCTCTGTACTTAGCACCATATCAGGCAACATATAAGTACCTCTGTACTTAGCACCAGATCATGGAACACATGAGAACCTCTGTACTTAGCACCAGATCATAGAAACATGAGAACCTCTTAACTTGGCACCAGATCATGGAACACATGAGAACCTCTGTATTTAGCACCAGATCATTGAACACATGAGAAACTCTGTATTTAGCACCATATCAATGAACAGATGAAAACCTCTGTATTTAGAACCAGATCATGGAATACATGAGAACCTCTGTACTAAGCACCAGATCATTGAACATATGACAACCTCTGTATTTAGCACTAGATCATTGAACACATGAGAATCTCTGGTTTTAACACCCGATCATGTACACAGGAGAACATCTGTACTTAGCACCAGATCATGGAACATGTGAGAACCTCCGTATTAGCACCAGATCATTGAACACATGAGAACCTCTGTATTTATCACCATATCATTGAACACATGAGAAACTATGTATTTAGCACCAGACCATGGAATACATGAGAATCTCATTACTTAGAACCAGATCATGAAGCACACGAGAACCTCTGTACTTAGCACCATATTATTTACCACATGAGAACCTCTGTATTTAGCACCAGTTCATTGAACACATGAGAACCCCTGTACTTAGCACCAGATCATTAAACATATGACAACCTCTGTATTTAGCACCATATCATTGAACAAATGAGAACCTATGTATTTAGCACCAGATCATTAAACACATGAAAACCTCTGTACTTAGCACCATATAATTGAACAAATGAGAACCTCTGTATTTAGAATCAGATCATGGAATACATGAGAACTTCTGTACTAAGCACCAGATCATTGAACATATAAGAACATCTGTACTTAGCACAAGATCATTGAACACATGAGAACATCTGTACGTAGCACCAGTTCATTGAACACATGAGAACCCCTGTAGTCAGCACCAGATCATTGAACATATGACAACCTCTGTATTTAGCATCAGATCATTGAACACACGAGAACCTCTGTACTTAGCACCAGATCATTGAACACATGAGAACCTCTGTATTTAGCACCAGATCATTGAACACATAAGAACCTTTGTATTTAGCACCTTATCATTGAACACATGAGAACCTCTGTATTTAGCACCAGATCATTGAACATATGAGAACCTCTGTATTTAGCACCAGATCATTGAACACATGAGAACCTCTGTATTTAGCACCAGATCATCGAACAACCTCTGTATTTAGCAGCAGATCATTGAACACATGAGAACCTCTGTATTTAGCACCAGATCATTGAACACATGAGAACGTCTGTATTTAGTACCAGATTATGTAATACATGAGATCCTCATTACTTAGAAGCAGATCATGAAACACATGAGAACCTCTGTACTTAGCACTATATTATTGAACACATGAGAACCTCTGTATTTAGCACCAGATCATTGAACACATGAGAATCTCTGTATTTAGCACCAGATCATTGAACACATGAGAACCTCTGCATTTAGAACCAGATCATTTAACAACCTCTGTAATTAGCATCAGATCATTGAACACATGAGAACCTCTGTATTTAGCACCAGATGATTGAACACATGAGAACCTCTGTACTTAGCATCAGATCATTAAACACATGAGAACCTCTGTACTTAGCACCAGATCCTTGAACACATGAGAACCTCTGTACTTAGCACAAGATCATTGAACACATGAGAACCTCTGTACTTAGCACCATATCATTGAACACATGAGAACCTCTGTACTTAGCACCAGATTATTGAACACATGATAACTTCTGTATTTTGCACCAGATCAGGGAAGACATGAGAACCTCTGTATTTAGCACCAGATCATTGAATACATGAGAACCTCTGTATTTAGCACCAGATCATTGAACACATGAGAACCTCTGTACCTAGCCCCAGAACATTGAACACATGAGAACCTCTGTATTTAGCACCAGTTCATTGAACATGTAAGAACATCTGTACTTAGCACAAGATCATTGAACAAATGAGAACATCTGTACGTAGCACCAGTTCATTGAACACATGAGAACCCCTGTACTCAGCACCAAATCATTGAACATATGACAACCTCTGTATTTAGCACCATATCATTGAACACATGAGAACCTCTGTATTTAGCATCAGATCATTGAACACACGAGAACCTCTGTACTTAGCACCAGGTCATGGAAGACATGAGAACCTCTGTATTAACATCAGATCATTAAATACATGAGAACCTCTGTATTTAGCACCAGATCATTGAACACATGAGAACCTCTGTACTTAGCACCAGATCATTGAACACATGAGAACATCTGTATTTAGCACCAGATCATTGAACACATGAGAACCTCTGTACTTAGCACCAGATCATGGAACACATGAGAACCTCTGTAGTTAGCACCAGATCATTAAACACATGAGAACCTCTGTACTTAGCACCAGATCATTGAACACATGAGAACCTCTGTACTTAGCACAAGATCATTGAACATATGAGAACCTCTATACTTAGCACCAGATCATTGAACACATGAGAACCTCTGTACTTAGCACGAGATCATTGAACACATGATAACTTATGTACTTAGCACCAGATCAGGGACGACATGAAAACCTCTGTATTTAGCATTAGATCATTGAATACATGAGAACCTCTGTATTTAGCACCAGATAATTGAGCACATGAGAACCTCTGTACTTAGCACCAGATCACGGAACACATGAGAACATCTGTACTTAGCACCAGATAATTGAATACATGAGAACCTCTGTATTTAGCACCAGATCATTGAACACATGAGAGCCTCTGTACTTAGCACCAGATCATGGAAGACATGAGAACCTCTGTACTTAGCACCAGATCATTGAACACATGAGAACCTCTGTACTTAGCACAAGATCATTGAACACATCTACCGTGAAGGGAAGCACCGAACCCTACACTCAATTAAATGCACGGGTCTTTATGACACGAGACTGTATTTAACTCTCAAAAGACTGTCATGGGTGTAATTTTGGAGCTATCTTCAAGTGACATACCATACTGTCCTTATTGGGATACAGCGCTATATAAATTATCAATTATTATTATTATTACTAGTTTGTGCAGCGGCACCGTGGCGCCTGCTGGGCCCCCTTTTATTCAAAATCCCAACTAACTTGTCCTTGTATGATAAATACGTAATATTAAAATTTGTTAAATGTACACAAAATATTTTATAATAGTTTTTTTTTAAATTTTATTTTTTATGTCAAAAGCCCAAGTAACTTATCCTTGTATTATAAATACGAAATATTCCTGAAATGTACACAAAGTATCTATATAATAATTTTTACAGTGCTAATCACCATACGATTTTTAAACTAATTTTAGAAAGCAGCGCACCAAATTACTGCACCAAAAAATAATATTTGAGTCAATCAACACTGCTTACAACACAAAATTAAATAATTAACCTTAAAAACACTTTTAAAAAACTAGTCTTTTATTAAAAATGCACTAATTTTCTACTTTTTAGTCTACGCATTTTACAGTAAGTGCAAAGCCAGCTTACCTTTTGACACATTACAACACAAAATTAAATAATTAACCTTAAAAACACTTTTAAAAAACTAGTCTTTTATTAAAAATGCACTAATTTTCTACTTTTTAGTCTACGCATTTTACTGTAAGTGCAAAGCCAGCTTACCTTTTGACTATAAATCCCTTATATATGAGACATAACTAAAAGTAGTGATTATGTTCAAACGCGACATTTACAGACTGAAACAGAATTATCTCCCCTGGTTTTTATCTCCCTTGGGCGCAGGGGCGGTAGGGGGTGTGAACAGTGACGGTCGGCGTCAACGCGTGAACTAGGCACGTGAAAAAATTATAAACAAATAGTTGCACGGTTGGACGGACGGTTCCGATTAAACTTACAAAGCAAGCTAATACTAGTAATAAAACAAACCAGTAAAAACAAAGTTTTCTACTATAAATCCCTTATATTTTTGTCATAATTAAAAGTATTGATTATGTTTCAACGCCACCAATATTTACGGACTGACACCGAGTGATGTCCCCTGTCTTTTAACAGGGGATGGGTCGTGAGGGGGTGTCGGCTTGACGGTCGACGTCTAAGCGTCAACTCAAACTCAAACTCACGTGGAAAAAAACAATAACAAACCGTGAATTTGAATTACATACCTCATATAGGGATAAACATAAACTAAAAATGCATTAATTTAATTACAGTACGTTCGATCGATCTGAAATTTTGATACCATGCATTGTTAGGTTAGACGGGCCCGTGTGCCAAATTTGAGCTCGATCGGATCATGGAAAGTGGGTCATTTTCGACTTTTGTTTTTCCGCCATCCATGAGATGACGACAGACAGAGAGACAGAGAGAGACGGCGGTGAAGTTAATATAAGGGATTTAAAAATAAAGCTGAGTGATGTCCCTTAGCGTTAGGCATCAGCGATAATTGAGCGTAAATATATATATAACTAGGTTGTGCTGCGGCGCCGTGGCACCTGCGGCACCGACTCTTTTTAGGGCGCCTACGGCGCCCGCTCTTTTTCAAAAGCCCAAGTAACTTATCTTTGTATGATAAATACCAAATATTTATGAAATGTAAACAAAGTATTTTATAATAGGGGCTGTAGGGTGCCTACGGCGACCACTTTTTTTTGTCAAAAGCCCAAGTAACTTATCCTTGTTTGATAAATACGAAATATCATGCTTTACGTAATGTACACAACGTATTTTATTATTAACAATCCTCAAATCCTCTTTTTACATCGTTCCATTTTCCAAAATGAAAATATGATCTCAAATAATGATGTTATATATCATTTTACGGCGAGAAATTTTAGAAAGCAGCGCACCAAATTACTGCACAAAAAAAAACAACTATTTGAGTCAATCAGCACTGCTTACAACACAAATTCCAAAATTAAAATATGAGCTCAAATAATGACGTTATATATCTTTTTACGGCGAGAAATTTTAGAAAGCAGCGCACCAAATTACTGCACCAAAAAAATAACTATTTGAGTCAATCAGCACTGCTTACAACACAAAATTTAAAAAAAGCAGAGTGATGTCAATCAGCGTTAGGTGTCAGCGGTAATTGAGCGTAAATATATATATGATTATTATTAATTTAGAGAAATGAATGCGTTTTAATTTTAAATAGTTTTTTTGTTTGATTTATCTTAATTAGTTAAAGTAGATTTTTTTAAAATTCAAAGAAAAACAGAACCTTTCCAATTTCTCAAAGAAGAAAAAAAGTACATGCTTCCAAGTATGGAAATAAAAGTGCTATTTTATTATTGTTGAGGCCCCTATCCTATGGTGCAGGATACCGGATTTAACGCTTCTGGATCTGTCGTGAACCTTTTCAAAACGCTCGTAAACACGTTTTTTGACTTGCTAGAGAGCTGAAATTTTCAGAGTAGGTTTGGTTTGTCGGGAGGATAAAGCTATTAAATTTTCAGATCGATCGAATGTAAAGTAATTAAATTAATGCATTTTTAGTTTATCTCTATATGTAGCGGCCAGCTTTTGTTGAAATTTTACGCGTCACGCTGAGTTAGGTTCAGCCATCCTTCCAGACATTTTCCCTGCCCACTCCATTTTACAACGATGGGTATTTAAGGCAATCTCAGTCTGTAAATGTTTGTCGCGTTTAAGCATGATAAATACTTTTTAGTTATGTCTCATATATATGTATTGTGAAAAAATATTTTTTCTGCTAAGTGGATCAGCACACATATGGAAAGGAGTTAAGAATGTGTAAGTTTATATTTATACAAAATGTCAAATTTTGCTCACAAATTTCGTTCTAGATGAACTTGGCGAACCGGACATATAGCGCGACTTCATGAATGAAATTAAGTTTTACAAATCTTTTGTTAACGCGTGAAAGTAAAAAATAAAATGAAAAAAAAACTTTTTTAAAAAGATGAGGCCAAGCTGCAGCGAGGAATGTAGAATCTCGCATGAAAAAAGCAGAAAATAATTTTTTAGCATGAAGCTACAAATGTGGTAACCTTTATGTCGCTATAAGCTAAGTTTAAATTATATATATATAAATTATAAAACACACTCAGACACACACACACACATATATATGTACATGTAATATATATATAAATCTATATATTACATGTACATATCATAATATAATATACGCTTAACTAACTTTAATAGGCCACGTTAATGACATAATGATAATTAAATTATTGATTATTAAGAGTTTTATTTATTTATTTGGTGTCATTTATATTCAGTAAATAGTAAAGTTGAAATAAAGAATAGGCCTGCTGCAAAGATTCAAGAAAGTATATGACTATAAAAGACTATCAACTATAATTTAGTATTTAGTTTGGTTTAAAATAAATTTACTAATACTATTTATTATTACTGTTGACAGTGACTTAACAGTGTTAAAAGTATTTAAAACATTTGCAGCTTAACCGGTCGTAAAATTGAAAAAAAATATTCAATCTTTACATCCGCTCAAATAATTGATAAAGTCACCGGAAGACATATGTGTGACGTATTTGATGACTGAATTATATTATTTTTAGAAAACTGTGATGTAAAACACGATATTCCGAGGAACAGCTTTAGCGAACCGTTCATTGCGCAGAAAAGTTGTTCCGTCAATTTTCGTTGTAAGCTAAATTTTTAACCTTTTTTTTTAACATGTCACTTGAATAATTGTCCGAATATATGTCTACGAGCACAGCATAAGCATGAAAAAAATAATAAAATGTGGCTGACGGGGCCCTCATTCGGTTGGGGCCCCTGAATAAATTCGTGGATTCCCCCCTGGCGGGAATATTTATATATTATAAAAACATTTATATGTATCTGTTTTTGTACGTGTGTGAAGACAAAGATTATGGCTGTTCACACGAAGATATTAGGTGTGTGTGAAGACAAAGATTATGGCTGTTCACACGAAGATATTGGGTGTGTGTGTAAAGACAAAGATTATGGCTGTTCACACGAAGATATTAGGTGTGTGTGAAGACAAAGATTATGGCTGTTCACACGAAGATACTGGGGCTGTGTGTGTGTGAAGACAAAGATTATGGAAGTTCACACGAAGATATTAGGTGTGTGTGAAGACAAAGATTATGGCTGTTCACACGAAGCTACTGGGGCTGTGTGTGTGTGAAGACAACGATTATGGCTGTTCACACAAAGATATTAGGTGTGTGTGAAGACAAAGATTATGGCTGTTCACACGAAGATATTGGGGCTGTGTGTGAAGACAAAGATTATGGCTGTTCACACGAAGATATTAGGTGTGTGTGAAGACAAAGATTATGGCTGTTCACACGAAGATACTGGGGCTGTGTGTGTGTGAAGACAAAGATTATGGAAGTTCACACGAAGATATTAGGTGTGTGTGAAGACAAAGATTATGGCTGTTCACACGAAGCTACTGGGGCTGTGTGTGTGTGAAGACAAAGATTATGGCTGTTCACACGAAGATATTGAGGGTGTGTGTGAAGACAAAGATTATGGCTGTTCACACGAAGATATTGGGGCTGTGTGTGTGTGAAGACAAAGATTATGGCTGTTCACACGAAGATATTGGGGGTGTGACTGAAGACAAAGATTATGGCTGTTCACACGAAGATATTGGGGCTGTGTGTGTGTCAAGACAAAGATTATGGCTGTTCACACGAAGATATTTGGTGTGTGTGAAGAAAAAGATTATGGCTGTTCACACGAAGATATTGGGGCTGTGTGTGTGTGAAGACAAAGATTATGGCTGTTCACACGAAGATATTGGGGCTGTGTGTGTGTGAAGACAAAGATTATGGCTGTTCACACGAAGATATTGGTTGTGTGTGTGAAGACAAAGATTATGGCTGTTCACACGAAGATATTGGGGCTGTGTGTGAAGACAAAGATTATGGCTGTTCACACGAAGATATTGGGTGTTTGTGGGAAGACAAAGATTATGGCTGTTCACACAAAGATATTGTGTGTGTGAGTGAAGAAAAAGATTATGGCTGTTCACACGAAGATATTTGGTGTGTGTGAAGACAAAGATTATGGCTGATCACACGAAGATATTAGGTGTGTGTGTGTGAAGACAAAGATTATGGCTGTTCACACGAAGATATATGGGCTGTGTGTGTGTGAAGACAAAGATTATGGCTGTTCACACGAAGATATTGGGGGTGTGACTGAAGACAAAGATTATGGCTGTTCACACGAAGATATTGGGTGTGTGAGTGAAGAAAAAGATTATGGCTGTTCACACGAAGATATTGAGGGTGTGTGTGAAGACAAAGATTATGGCTGTTCACACGAAGATATTGGGGCTGTGTGTGTGTGAAGACAAAGATTATGGCTGTTCACACGAAGATATTGGGGGTGTGACTGAAGACAAAGATTATGGCTGTTCACACGAAGATATTGGGGCTGTGTGTGTGTCAAGACAAAGATTATGGCTGTTCACACGAAGATATTGAGGGTGTGTGTGAAGAAAAAGATTATGGCTGTTCACACGAAGATATTGGGGCTGTGTGTGTGTGAAGACAAAGATTATGGCTGTTCACACGAAGATATTGGGGCTGTGTGTGTGTGAAGACAAAGATTATGGCTGTTCACACGAAGATATTGGGGCTGTGTGTGTAAAGACAAAGATTATGGCTGTTCACACGAATATATTGGGGCTGTGTGTGTGTGTGTGAAGACAAAGATTATGGCTGTTCACACGAAGATATTGGGGCTGTGTGTGTGTGAAGACAAAGATTATGGCTGTTCACACGAAGATATTAGGTGTGTGTGAAGACAAAGATTATGGCTGTTCACACGAAGATATTGGGGGTGTGACTGAAGACAAAGATTATGGCTGTTCACACGAAGATATTGGGGCTGTGTGTGTGTCAAGACAAAGATTATGGCTGTTCACAAGAAGATATTGGGGCTGTGTGTGTGTGAAGACAAAGATTATGGCTGTTCACACGAAGATATTGGGGGTGTGTGTGAAGACAAAGATTATGGCTGTTCACACGAAGATATTGGGGGTGTGTGTAAAGACAAAGTTTATGGCTGTTCACACGAAGATATTGGGTGTGTGTGTGAAGACAAAGATTATGGCTGTTCACACGAAGATATTGGGGCTGTGTGTGAAGTCAAAGATTATGGCTGTTCACACGAAGATATTAGGTGTGTGAGTGAAGAAAAAGATTATGGCTGTTCACACGAAGATATTGGGGCTGTGTGTGAAGACAAAGATTATGGCTGTTCACACGAAGATATTGGGGCTGTGTGTGTGTAAAGACAAAGATTATGGCTGTTCACACGAAGATATTGGGGCTGTGTGTGTGTGAAGACAAAGATTATGGCTGTTCACACGAAGATATTAGGTGTGTGTGAAGACAAAGATTATGGCTGTTCACACGAAGATATTAGGTGTGTGTGAAGACAAAGATTATGGCTGTTCACACGAAGATACTGGGGCTGTGTGTGTGTGAAGACAAAGATTATGGCTGTTCACACGAAGATATTAGGTGTGTGTGAAGACAAAGATTATGGCTGTTCACACGAAGCTACTGGGGCTGTGTGTGTGTGAAGACGACGATTATGGCTGTTCACACGAAGATATTAGGTGTGTGTAAAGACAAAGATTATGGCTGTTCACACGAAGATATTGGGTGTGTGTGTGAAGACAAAGATTATGGCTGTTCACACGAAGATATTTGGTGTGTGTGAAGAAAAAGATTATGGCTGTTCAAACGAAGATATTGGGGCTGTGTGTGTGTGAAGACAAAGATTATGGCTGTTCACACGAAGATATTGGGGCTGTGTGTGTGTGAAGACAAAGATTATGGCTGTTCACACGAAGATATTGGGGCTGTGTGTGTGAAGACAAAGATTATGGCTGTTCACACGAATATATTGGGGCTGTGTGTGTGTGTGTGAAGACAAAGATTATGGCTGTTCACAAGAAGATATTGGGGCTGTGTGTGTGTGAAGACAAAGATTATGGCTGTTCACACGAAGATATTAGGTGTGTGTGAAGACAAAGATTATGGCTGTTCACACGAAGATATTGTGTGTGTGTGTTAAGATAAAGATTACGGCTGTTCACACGAAGATATTTGGGCTTGTTGTTTGTGTGAAGACAAAGATTATGGCTGTTCACAAGAAGATATTGGGGCTGTGTGTGTGTGAAGACAAAGATTATGGCTGTTCACACGAAGATATTGGGGGTGTGTGTGAAGAAAAAGATTATGGCTGTTCACACGAAGATATTGGGGGTGTGTGTGAAGACAAAGATTATGGCTGTTCACGCGAAGATATTGGGGCTGTGTGTGAAGTCAAAGATTATGGCTGTTCACACGAAGATATTAGGTGTCTGAGTGAAGAAAAAGATTATGGCTGTTCACACGAAGATATTGGGGCTGTGTGTGAAGACAAAGATTATGGCTGTTCACACGAAGATATTGGGGCTGTGTGTGTGTGAAGACAAAGATTATGGCTGTTCACACGAAGATATTGGGGCTGTGTGTGTGTGAAGACAAAGATTATGGCTGTTCACACGAAGATATTGGTTGTGTGTGTGAAGACAAAGATTATGGCTGTTCACACGAAGATATTGGGGCTGTGTGTGAAGACAAAGATTATGGCTGTTCACACGAAGATATTGGGTGTTTGTGGGAAGACAAAGATTATGGCTGTTCACACGAAGATATTGTGTGTGTGAGTGAAGAAAAAGATTATGGCTGTTCACACGAAGATATTTGGTGTGTGTGAAGACAAAGATTATGGCTGATCACACGAAGATATTGGGGCTGTGTGTGTGTGAAGACAAAGATTATGGCTGTTCACACGAAGATATATGGGCTGTGTGTGTGTGAAGACAAAGATTATGGCTGTTCACACGAAGATATTGGGGGTGTGACTGAAGACAAAGATTATGGCTGTTCACACGAAGATATTGGGTGTGTGAGTGAAGAAAAAGATTATGGCTGTTAACACGAAGATATTGAGGGTGTGTGTGAAGACAAAGATTATGGCTGTTCACACGAAGATATTGGGGCTGTGTGTGTGTCAAGACAAAGATTATGGCTGTTCACACAAAGATATTGAGGGTGTGTGTGAAGACAAAGATTATGGCTGTTCACACGAAGATATTGGGGCTGTGTGTGTGAAGACAAAAATTATGGCTGTTCACTGTTCACACGAAGATATTGGGGTGTGTGTGTGTGAAGACAAAGATTATGGCTGTTCACACGAAGATATTGGGGCTGTGTGTGTGAAGACAAAGATTATGGCTGTTCACACGAAGATATTGGGGCTGTGTGTGTGTGTGAAGACAAAGATTATGGCTGTTCACACGCAGATATTGGGGCTGTGTGTGTGTGAAGACAAAGATTATGGCTGTTCACACGAAGATATTGGGGCTGTGTGTGTGTCAAGACAAAGATTATGGCTGTTCACACGAAGATATTGGGGCTGTGTGTGTGAAGACAAAGATTATGGCTGTTCACACGAAGATATTGGGGCTGTGTGTGTGTGAAGACAAAGATTATGGCTGTTCACACGAAGATATTAGGTGTGTGTGAAGACAAAGATTATGGCTGTTCACACGAAGATATTGGGGTGTGTGTGTAAAGACAAAGATTATGGCTGTTCACACGAAGATATTGGGGCTGTGTGTGAAGACAAAGATTATGGCTGTTCACACGAAGATATTGGGTGTGTGTGTGAAGACAAAGATTATGGCTGTTCACACGAAGATATTGGGGTGTGTGTGTGAAGACAAAGATTATGGCTGTTCACACGAAGATATTGGGGTGTGTGTGAAGACAAAGATTATGGCTGTTCACACGAAGATATTGGGGTGTGTGTGTGAAGACAAAGATTATGGCTGTTCACACGAAGATATTGGGTGTGTGTGTGAAGACAAAGATTATGGCTGTTCACACGAAGATATTGGGGCTGTGTGTGTGTGAAGACAAAGATTATGGCTGTTCACACGAAGATATTGGGGCTGTGTGTGTGTGAAGACAAAGATTATGGCTGTTCACACGAAGATATTGGGTGTGTGTGTGAAGACAAAGATTATGGCTGTTCACACGAAGATATTGGGGCTGTGTGTGAAGACAAAGATTATGGCTGTTCACACGAAGATATTGGGTGTGTGTGTGAAGACAAAGATTATGGCTGTTCACACGAAGATATTGGTGTGTGTGAGTGAAGACAAAGATTATGGCTGTTCACACGAAGATATTTGGTGTGTGTGAAGACAAAGATTATGGCTGTTCACACGAAGATATTGGGTGTGTGTGTGTGAAGACAAAGATTATGGCTGTTCACACGAAGATATTGGGGCTGTGTGTGTGTGAAGACAAAGATTATGGCTGTTCACACGAAGATATTGGGGGTGTGACTGAAGACAAAGATTATGGCTGTTCACACGAAGATATTGGGTGTGTGAGTGAAGAAAAAGATTATGGCTGTTCACACGAAGATATTGAGGGTGTGTGTGAAGACAAAGATTATGGCTGTTCACACGAAGATATTGGGGCTGTGTGTGTGTGAAGACAAAGATTATGGCTGTTCACACGAAGATATTGGGGGTGTGACTGAAGACAAAGATTATGGCTGTTCACACGAAGATATTGGGGCTGTGTGTGTGTCAAGACAAAGATTATGGCTGTTCACACGAAGATATTGAGGGTGTGTGTGAAGACAAAGATTATGGCTGTTCACACGAAGATATTGGGGCTGTGTGTGTGTGAAGACAAAGATTATGGCTGTTCACACGAAGATATTGGGGCTGTGTGTGTGTGAAGACAAAGATTATGGCTGTTCACACGAAGATATTGGGGCTGTGTGTGTGTGAAGACAAAGATTATGGCTGTTCACACGAAGATATTGGGGCTGTGTGTGTGAAGACAAAGATTATGGCTGTTCACACGAAGATATTGGGGCTGTGTGTGTGTGAAGACAAAGATTATGGCTGTTCACACGAAGATATTGGGGTGTGTGTGTGAAGACAAAGATTATGGCTGTTCACACGAAGATATTGGTGGTGTGTGTGAAGACAAAGATTATGGCTGTTCACACGAAGATATTGGGTGTGTGTGTGAAGACAAAGATTATGGCTGTTCACACGAAGATATTGGGGCTGTGTGTGTGAAGACAAAGATTATGGCTGTTCACACGAAGATATTGGGTGTGTGAGTGAAGACAAAGATTATGGCTGTTCACACGAAGATATTGGGGCTGTGTGTGTGAAGACAAAGATTATGGCTGTTCACACGAAGATATTGGGGCTGTGTGTGTGTGAAGACAAAGATTATGGCTGTTCACACGAAGATATTGGGTGTGTGTGTGAAGACAAAGATTATGGCTGTTCACACGAAGATATTGTGGGCTGTGTGTGAAGACAAAGATTATGGCTGTTCACACGAAGATATTGGGTGTGTGTGTGAAGACAAAGATTATGGCTGTTCACACGAAGATATTGGGTGTGTGAGTGAAGAAAAAGATTATGGCTGTTCACACGAAGATATTGTGGTGTGTGTGAAGACAAAGATTATGGCTGTTCACACGAAGATATTGGGTGTGTGTGTGAAGACAAAGATTATGGCTGTTCACACGAAGATATTGGGGCTGTGTGTGTGTGAAGACAAAGATTATGGCTGTTCACACGAAGATATTGGGGTGTGTGTGTGAAGACAAAGATTATGGCTGTTCACACGAAGATATTGGGGTGTGTGTGTGAAGACAAAGATTATGGCTGTTCACACGAAGATATTGGGGCTGTGTGTGTGTGAAGACAAAGATTATGGCTGTTCACACGAAGATATTGGGGTGTGTGTGTGAAGACAAAGATTATGGCTGTTCACACGAAGATATTGGGGCTGTGTGTGAAGACAAAGATTATGGCTGTTCACACGAAGATATTGGGTGTGTGTGTGAAGACAAAGATTATGGCTGTTCACACGAAGATATTGTGTGTGTGAGTGAAGACAAAGATTATGGCTGTTCACACGAAGATATTTGGTGTGTGTGAAGACAAAGATTATGGCTGATCACACGAAGATATTGGGGCTGTGTGTGTGTGAAGACAAAGATTATGGCTGTTCACACGAAGATATTGGGCTGTGTGTGTGTGAAGACAAAGATTATGGCTGTTCACACGAAGATATTGGGGGTGTGTGACTGAAGACAAAGATTATGGCTGTTCACACGAAGATATTGGGTGTGTGAGTGAAGACAAAGATTATGGCTGTTCACACGAAGATATTGAGGGTGTGTGTGAAGACAAAGATTATGGCTGTTCACACGAAGATATTGGGGCTGTGTGTGTGTGAAGACAAAGATTATGGCTGTTCACACGAAGATATTGGGGTGTGTGACTGAAGACAAAGATTATGGCTGTTCACACGAAGATATTGGGGCTGTGTGTGTGTAAGACAAAGATTATGGCTGTTCACACGAAGATATTGGGGTGTGTGTGAAGACAAAGATTATGGCTGTTCACACGAAGATATTGGGGCTGTGTGTGTGTGAAGACAAAGATTATGGCTGTTCACACGAAGATATTGGGGCTGTGTGTGTGTGAAGACAAAGATTATGGCTGTTCACACGAAGATATTGGGGCTGTGTGTGTGTGAAGACAAAGATTATGGCTGTTCACACGAAGATATTGGGGCTGTGTGTGTGTGAAGACAAAGATTATGGCTGTTCACACGAAGATATTGGGGCTGTGTGTGTGAAGACAAAGATTATGGCTGTTCACACGAAGATATTGGGGCTGTGTGTGTGAAGACAAAGATTATGGCTGTTCACACGAAGATATTGGGGCTGTGTGTGAAGACAAAGATTATGGCTGTTCACACGAAGATATTGGGGCTGTGTGTGTGTAAAGACAAAGATTATGGCTGTTCACACAAAGATATTGTGGCTGTGTGTGAAGACAAACATTATGGCTGTTCACACGAAGATATTTGGTGTGTGTGTGAAGACAAAGATTATGGCTGTTCACACGAAGATATTGGGGCTGTGTGTGAAGACAAAGATTCTGGCTGTTCACACGAAGATATTAGGTGTGTGAGTGAAGGAAAAGATTATGGCTGTTCACACGAAGATATTGGGGCTGTGTGTGTGAAGACAAAGATTATGGCTGTTCACACGAAGATATTGGGGCTGTGTTTGTGTGAAGACAAAGATTATAGCTGTTCACACGAAGATATTGGGTGTGTGTGTAAAGACAAAGATTATGGCTGTTCACACGAAGATATTGTGGCTGTGTGTGAAGACAAAGATTATGGCTGTTCACACGAAGATATTGGGTGTGTGTGTGAAGACAAAGATTATGGCTGTTCACACGAAGATATTGGGTGTGTGAGTGAAGAAAAAGATTATGGCTGTTCACACGAAGATATTTGGTGTGTGTGAAGACAAAGATTATGGCTGTTCACTTGAAGATATTGGGGCTGTGTGTGTGTCAAGACAAAGATTATGGCTGTTCACACGAAGATATTTATGTGTGAGTGAAGAAAAAGATTATGGCTGTTCACACGAAGATATTGAGGGTGTTTGTGAAGACAAAGATTATGGCTGTTCACACGAAGATATTGAGGGTGTGTGTGAAGACAAAGATTATGGCTGTTCACACGAAGATATTGGGGCTGTGTGTGTGTGAAAACAAAGATTATGGCTGTTCACACGAAGATATTGGGTGTGTGACTGAAGACAAAGATTATGGCTGTTCACACGAAGATATTGGGTGTGTGAGTGAAGAAAAAGATTATGGCTGTTCACACGAAGATATTTGGTGTGTGTGAAGACAAAGATTATGGCTGTTCACTTGAAGATATTGGGGCTGTGTGTGTGTGAAGACAAAGATTATGGCTGTTCACACGAAGATATGTGGGATGTGTGTGTGTGAGAAGACAAAGATTATGGCTGTTCACACGAAGATATTTATGTGTGAGTGAAGAAAAAGATTATGGCTGTTCACACGAAGATATTTAGGGTGTTTGTGAAGACAAAGATTATGGCTGTTCACACGAAGATATTGAGGGTGTGTGTAAAGACAAAGATTATGGCTGTTCACACGAAGATATTGGGGCTGTGTGTTTGTGAAGACAAAGATTATGGCTGTTCACACGAAGATATTGGGTGTGTGACTGAAGACAAAGATTATGGCTGTTCACACGAAGATATGTGGGATGTGTGTGTGTGAGAAGACAAAGATTATGGCTGTTCACACGAAGATATTTATGTGTGAGTGAAGAAAAAGATTATGGCTGTTCACACGAAGATATTGAGGGTGTTTGTGAAGACAAAGATTATGGCTGTTCACACGAAGATATTGAGGGTGTGTGTGAAGACAAAGATTATGGCTGTTCACACGAAGATATTGGGGCTGTGTGTTTGTGAAGACAAAGATTATGGCTGTTCACACGAAGATATTGGGTGTGTGACTGAAGACAAAGATTATGGCTGTTCACACGAAGATATTGGGGCTGTGTGTGAAGACAAAGATTATGGCTGTTCACACGAAGATATTGGGTGTTTGTGTGAAGACAAAGATTACGGCTGTTCACACGAAGATATTAGGGCTGTGTGTGTGTGAAGACAAAGATTATGGCTGTTCACACGAAGATACTGGGGCTGTGTGTGTGTGAAGACAAAGATTATGGCTGTTTACACGAAGATATTAGGTGTGTGTGAAGACAAAGATTATGGCTGTTCACACGAAGATATTGTGTGTGTGAGTGAAGAAAAAGATTATGGCTGTTCACACGAAGATATTTGGTGTGTGTGAAGACAAAGATTATGGCTGATCACACGAAGATATTGGGGCTGTGTGTGTGTGAAGACAAAGATTATGGCTGTTCACACGAAGATATATGGGCTGTGTGTGTGTGAAGACAAAGATTATGGCTGTTCACATGAAGATATTGGGGGTGTGACTGAAGACAAAGATTATGGCTGTTCACACGAAGATATTGGGTGTGTGACTGAAGACAAAGATTATGGCTGTTCACACGAAGATATTGAGGGTGTGTGTGAAGACAAAGATTATGGCTGTTCACACGAAGATATTGGGGCTGTGTGTGTGTGAAGACAAAGATTATGGCTGTTCACACGAAGATATTGGGGGTGTGACTCAAGACAAAGATTATGGCTGTTCACACGAAGATATTGGGGCTGTGTGTGTGTGAAGACAAAGATTATGGCTGTTCACACGAAGATATTGAGGGTGTGTGTGAAGACAAAGATTATGGCTGTTCACACGAAGATATTGGGGCTGTGTGTGTATGAAGACAAAGATTATGGCTGTTCACACGAAGATATTGGGGCTGTGTGTGTGTGAAGACAAAGATTATGGCTGTTCACACGAAGATATTGGGGCTGTGTGTGTGTGAAGACAAAGATTATGGCTGTTCACACGAAGATATTTGGGCTGTGTGTGTGTGAAGACAAAGATTATGGCTGTTTACACGAAGATTTTGGGGCTGTGTGTGTGTCAAGACAAAGATTATGGCTGTTCACACGAAGATATTGGGGCTGTGTGTGTGAAGACAAAGATTATGGCTGTTCACACGAAGATATTGGGGCTGTGTGTGTGTCAAGACAAAGATTATGGCTGTTCACACGAAGATATTGGGGCTGTGTGTGAAGACAAAGATTATGGCTATTCACACGAAGATAGTGGGGCTGTGTGTGTGTAAAGACAAAGATTATGGCTGTTCACACGAAGATATTGTGGCTGTGTGTGAAGACAAAGATTATGGCTGTTTACACGAAGATATTAGGTGTGTGAGTGAAGACAAAGATTATGGCTGTTCACACGAAGATATTGTGTGTGTGTGTGAAGACAAAGATTATGGCTGTTCACACGAAGATATTGGGGCTGTGTGTGTGAAGACAAAGATTATGGCTGTTCACACGAAGATATTAGGGCTGTGTTTGTGTGAAGACAAAGATTATAGCTGTTCACACGAAGATATTGGGTGTGTGTGTAAAGACAAAGATTATGGCTGTTCACACGAAGATATTGTGGCTGTGTGTGAAGACAAAGATTATGGCTGTTCACACGAAGATATTGGGTGTGTGTGTGAAGACAAAGATTATGGCTGTTCACACGAAGATATTGGGTGTTTGTGGGAAGACAAAGATTATGGCTGTTCACACGAAGATATTGTGGCTGTGTGTGAAGACAAAGATTATGGCTGTTCACACGAAGATATTGGGTGTGTGTGTGAAGACAAAGATTATGGCTGTTCACACGAAGATATTGGGTGTGTGAGTGAAGAAAAAGATTATGGCTGTTCACACGAAGATATTAGGTGTGTGAGTGAAGACAAAGATTATGGCTGTTCACTTGAAGATATTGGGGCTGTGTGTGTGAAGACAAAGATTATGGCTGTTCACACGAAGATATTGAGGGTGTTTGTGAAGACAAAGATTATGGCTGTTCACACGAAGATATTGAGGGTGTGTGTGAAGACAAAGATTATGGCTGTTCACACGAAGATATTGGGGCTGTGTGTTTGTGAAGACAAAGATTATGGCTGTTCACACGAAGATATTGGGTGTGTGACTGAAGACAAAGATTATGGCTGTTCACACGAAGATATTGGGGCTGTGTGTGAAGACAAAGATTATGGCTGTTCACACGAAGATATTGGGTGTTTGTGTGAAGACAAAGATTACGGCTGTTCACACGAAGATATTAGGGCTGTGTGTGTGTGAAGACAAAGATTATGGCTGTTCACACGAAGATATTGGGGCTGTGTGTGTGTGTGTGAAGACAAAGATTATGGCTGTTCACACGAAGATATTGGGGCTGAATTATCGGAATAATATTGTACTCCTCTTGACTTAACTAAATTGAGATTGCGTTTTTAATTCTTTTTAAAAAATGTTGGACCATGTTAGTACAGTATTTAAATGCTATACACTTTATGATATTAACCAGTTAATGCGTTTATTAGTTTCGAGCAACCAAGCCCGTCCAAGGACGTTCCGCCACCGTTCGATGGCATGTTGTAACTCCCCTTCAACAGCCGTCTCGACCGGCATACATGTGCATCACGTCTAAAATACTATTCATTATAGTTAAAATAAATAAGTAGTAAAAACAGAGCTTTTGACTATAAATCCCAACGCGCATAACTCAAAATAAAGTCTTGGAAGAAATACTGCACCAAAAATAACTCTTCCGTGTTATTTCGTTATATTCATTTCATTTGTGTACTATTTGTCCGTTGCGGAATTCTCTTTGCCGAAACATTCGCTGTTGTGTTACGTCTTGTCCGGCCTACTAATACCTTTTTATGTTATACATTTACCTATTTACAACATTTAACATTTCAATAAATATATATATAAAATGATTAAATGTACTATTCCTGTCAAAAGTCAAACACTAATATTATAAGGCTAGTTCTATTTCTTTTTTAAATAGTAATCGAAGTTTAACAAAATATTTCAATGATTTCCTCATACACAGATCAATTTAAAGTGTTTAAAACTGTAAAGGAAAACACAATTTAACATAGTAGAGAAGGGTTATAGACAGAAATGAATCTCCAAAATACAAAAATATTTATGAATGTCGGAGAGACATAGGTTTTGCTAAGTTAATGAAATTAAAACACAAATGTAAGTTGACCTCAAAGCATACTTCGAAACTTTAAATAATATATTGAAAAAAAGCTTAATTCATTAAATTAAATTACTACAACCATAATAATCCTTAATTCTTTCAAAGAAAAATATGTTTAAAACAATTACTTCCCTTGACTCAATATTATTGTTTATAATGCAGAAATATTTATTCGTGGAATACTAGCAGGTCAATGACACCAAGAGTCTAGCTTGAAGATATAAAAACCAAATAAATTAATACCTTGATGTTTCAACTGCATATAGCAAACGATTCATGATATTTACTTCTTTAACAGAGTTGTTCATTACATATCACTTATTGAACATTAACAAAATAGCACGATTACTGTATATTTTAAGTTGATAAGAAAGAGATCCTAAATATATGCGCGAATAAAGTGGGTGGTTTTTAAATTGGAAGATATGTTAATGACACATAAAAATTTAGGCATAATATGTAACTAATCCAACGTTAAAACCAACAACTAACTCATAATATGTCAAAGAAAAGAAGATAATATGCATTACTTATTTAACATTAAGCTAACAGAAAAATAACATCAACAAAAATAATTTTCCTTGATAAAATGCACCCATACTTGTTATTGTGTCAACAAACATCCCGACCAATGATATCTAGACATCTAACCCAACAAGACATGAACATAATAATGTGTACGTTATCTTTGGGATAAAATACACAATATATAACTAGACTTTTACAGAGATAATTTAGAATAGCTTATAGTAAAAATATAATTGTTAAAAATTTCGCTCTTTGTTATTAAATGTTAGTCGCTTAATCTCAATAATGATAAATGACGTCATTAGTTCTATAAGCACTTCTAGTTTGATGACTTCTAATACATTTCATGTTGAGCTGTACCTAGTGGCGTCACTAGGGGGGGGGGCGGGCCACCCGGGTGACACCCATCAGGGGGGTGACACCCGTGCCTAAAATTTTACTGTGTACGATTTTGTGTCAGAAAAAAAAGACTCATTTTTTCATCTAGAAAGAAATTAAAAAATACAAATAAATACGTTAAACGCGAAAACTTTTTATAAAAACATATCAGTTAACTTGCATAAATAAAACAGTACCAACACACAAATAACATTAAAACAAATTAGGAAAAAAGAAAAGAAACTTTGCAGCTGAGAGATCTTTAAAAAAGACTGGACATGAAAGAGGCAGTGTCTTATGTTTTAAAATATATAAAGCTATTTGGGCTTTGACACACCGACGCCATGGACGAACCCCACCTCACGACTCCCCCCACCACAGTGGGGTGTAGGGGGGGATACGATTTTTACCTCCCCCCTAAAAAAAATCACAAGATGGGTTTTCTGTGTTGATCTTTTTTCTAGACAAAAACTATGAATTCAATGTCTTTGAGTTAATCTTTTGTTTTATATATATATATATTTATTAAATGCATGTTTATATACAGGTAGTCCCCCGGTTACGACGGTCCCATACCGACTTACGCTGTTTTTTGTTTACGAGCGCTCCCCCATAAAGAATAATATTACGCCTTATTCCGTATTTTTAAATTTTTTTAAAAGCTTTTTTTTTAATGGGGTAACGAATTGTTTTCTCTAGTTGAAATAAAAAAATTATTGAAAAATATGTATTATTATTATTTGAACCTACACCTTTCGTTTGCGAATTTTTCTCATGGTGAAGTTATCAATCAAGTCAGTAAAGCTAAGAAAGCTTACAAGCAAGTTCCTTTTCAATGCTCATTAGCGAGAGCATATTCAGTCTTTGTTGTCCCATGCAAATTCTAACTCATGTTATATTCTTTTCAACTTTGAAAAGGATTGCTCTCAGTTGCAGTTTGATATCATCATTGAGAGATAGACGAGAAGTGCGATGTGTACATTAGTAAAGATCTGTGTGAAATTTAGCTCATTCAAAAGCAGCAAAATGTTTAGCTCTGTGCATGTGTTTTGAGTTTGGCATTGGGGTACTTCCTTTTCCTTAACCTGAGCCTGGACAATAATTTTTTTAAGAGTTCTGAAAATTGAACTAATTGTGAAGGTAAGCAGTCTTCTAAATCACTTGAATATTCTTCCATTATCTTGGCTGCTGCCCATCGGATGGCGAAATTGTTGAGCTCAGATAGGTTTGTAAGAAAGCCAAATTTCTCATGGATGTCTTTATATGGGCCTAACCGATGTTGTAGGGCTCAAGAAAGTTTGTAGATGATTACCAGAAATACCTCAACCTTGAAACTTTTGTCTCGGGGAGAATACTGTTTTGGCGAGGTCCCTTTATCAAACTGACACCATTTTTTTTCTCTTTTTTTTTGTTGATAGCATTGAAGATTGTTCATACTCATTTTTACCACCGACTTGTCCTTTTTTTTGTCTTCAAAGGAATCAAATTAAGAATGCTGTCTTTTAACAAACTTAATGAGAGACTTCCTTTCTAAATTTTTTTCCCTAATTTCAAGTAAAATAGCGACTTCCAGTTGTTTACTTTCCTTTAGAAATCCTTCTGCTTCAAGTAGACAGTCACGTGGCTGATTTTCGTTTGTTTCCAATTTCTTCCAGTGCTGCGATATTCGCATAGTATAAGTTATTAACAGACCTTACTGCATCATGTCAGGCTGACCATCTTGTGTCACACAAGGCTTTGTTAACATGTATCAATTTCATGTGTTTTTAAAGTACCTGTCAACGATGAGTAGATGCAACAAGCCGGGTATAAAGATTTTGCAGAAGACAAAAAATCTGACTGCATCAGGACATCCTGCTGCACTTTTCCAAACCAAATTAAGGGAATGAGCTTTGCAACATAATGAGCAACACTGCACTTCTCACGAAGAATAGCCTAGTTGCCGTTATACTTCCTACTCATATTTGCAGCATTGCCGTATGAATGTCAAAGGCATTTTCAGGGATTCATACAAACATTTGCCGGCATCTTTATTATACACTATAATAAATTTGGAGTACTTTAAATTATTGGTGGCCCCTGGCTTTAGCCCGTTCTGCACCCCCCTTTTAATCCGTAATAAGGTGTGGGGGTCACGCATCGGTGACGATGTGTGACGAGGGGTGGGGTTAAAAATTGTGACATCACATAAAAAAAACGCGCAACTTTAAATAAAAATTCCACTTAAATATTTGATTGTTTACCGTTTATTTAATGACGTTTTCGATGGCTTCACGCGTGTTACGACATCAGAGCGCAGACTTACCATAAATACATATTTAAATGACAAAAATAATATGCAACATGCTAATTTTTATTAGAAAATACGGCTTGGGGGGGGGGTGTCAAAGCTTTGTGACGTCATATCATGAAGAGGGGGTGGGGGTATAAGTATAAAGCTGGGGGATGGTGGTTTAAAAATTGGCATCCTCGCGTGACGTCATTTATGGACGGCCCCTTCAGTCGTGAAGGGGTGACACCATGAGCTACCGCCCCGGGTGACACCAACATGTGTGACGCCTCTGGCTGTACTCTATATTTTAGTGATCATCTTTCTATTTACCATCTAGTCAGTTACGATGTTCTAAACACATGTATTCTTTCTGTCTTTGATATCCGCGCTGAAAAAGTCAGTGAAAGATCCTTGTTGTGTGCCATGAAACTATCATTATTTAAATATATCCGTTATTGTGATACAAAATAGCGTCACGGTGTTTTGTGGTTGCAATTAAAACACACGCTGGACAGGTCATATATATATACAAAATATACTCGTTCTATAGCCCGTTCGTTCATAAGCCGACCCCCCTCTTTTGGAAGAGAAAAGTATTAAAAGTGTATAACCCGCTTCAGGGCCGGCTTTAGGGAATTGGAGGCCCTAGGCAAAGGGAATTTGGTGGCCCTAAATGTAATAGGAAAAAATACATACGTAAAGAATAAAATTACACAATTTATTAAAAACTACCTTCATTTATATCTAAATCAACAAATAACTGAAATGTATACAACCATAGTCGTGCAGATGTCATAAACCTTCAACAAAAATCAACTTTTCATGCTTTGATTGGCAGCAAAGTCCACAATAAATTGCAGATAATCCAAAGACTCGACGATATCTCCTTCGATAGATATCATTGCCAGACTGTTGATAGATATCATTGCCAGACTGTTGATAGATATCATTGCCAGACTGTTGATAGATATCATTGCCAGACTGTTGATAGATATCATTGCCAGACTGTTGATAGATATCATTGCCAGACTGTTGATAGATATCATTGCCAGACTGTTGATAGATATCATTGCCAGACTGTTGATAGATATCATTGCCAGACTGTTGATAGATATCATTGCCAGACTGTTGATAGATATCATTGCCAGACTGTTGATAGATATCATTGCCAGACTGTTGATAGATATCATTGCCAGACTGTTGATAGATATCATTGCCAGACTGTTGATAGATATCATTGCCAGACTGTTGATAGATATCATTGCCAGACTGTTCATAGATATCATTGCCAGACTGTTGATAGATATCATTGCCAGACTGTTCAGGCGTTCTTGCGTCATAGTCGTTCTCAAATAGTTTTTAAAAAATTAATTTCAACTTGGAAAATCTTATTTCCCCTGATGCAACAGTAATCAGTAATCAGAATAGTCAATGCAATACGAAGGGTTATAGCAACATTTGGAACAGCAGTATTCAAACCATGATCATAAATAAAACGTAAAACATCAAGAGAAGACGAAACAGTATCTGGAACAATGCTGGAAAATATTTGCAATTCCCTGCGTTTCGACATTTTCACAAGAAGGGAAGCAACAAGGGTGTTCCAGTAGTCTGGAAAAATTAAAAGTTTAATAAACTCTATTGTAGAGTTGCAATTAGCATCACTGCATCACTTCACTGGATAGAGAATAAAATTCTGTGTATGTAAATAAAAATTGGCGATGGGAAGGTGAACTAGACAAATTTTAGTAGAAAAATTTACATGTAAATAAATAATCGTAAATAAAAAAGGCGAACATTTCATTCCTTGTTTTGGAACTCGTTAATCGCAAATTATAACATTCAAAAACAGTTAATTATTATCCAGCAGTCAATTAAAAACAATTTTCAAACATAAATTATTAATATACGCTGGCAATGGACAATGTTATTATCGTAACCTATGATAGGTTAACGACGAATATGTCAAATTTTGACAGATGAAATCTCCCTGTCAAAAAAACTATTAAAATATTACTAAAATATTGACCCATGATGTTTAATATCAGTAATGAGATCAGTGGACAGTATAAGAAGGAGATGGACAGAACATGAGGGACTTGGGGTGACTCTAAAGACGTTGAATACGTCAGGAGTTATCTTATCTTATCTGTTTACAGACGCTCCTTCTATACAGAAGATTATTGCGTCTTACGCTTATCTATGGTTTGTGTTTAGTCCTGCATTTTTATCAGAGATTTAAATGTTGATAAAGTGTTGGTTTTCCTGGATTCTTCAGGCAACCCATTCCACGCCCGAATTCCTGACGGGAAGAAGTAGTTCAACCTCAGACAGACTCTTATTCTTATTGATGGAGGGGACAGACGAGAGTGGACAGATGTATAAAGAGGAAAATGATGATATGGGCGATAATAAATTTTCTTTTGACATTCCCCGTAGTGCTAGAAGTTATTAACAAAATTGTAGTTTTAGAAAGAAATTTTACCTTTTAGTAATCGAATTAAATCATCATAGCGCGCCTAAGAGAAGACAGATTTGACATCAATAAAACAAACAATAAATATTGATCTTCATTGGCATGACGTTAAACTCCATCCACACCGAGTGAATCATTACCGTTGTATGGCGCTAATGACCTTTCAGTGTTGAAGCGCTGTTATGATATTGCAAACTAAAAAACTCACAAATAGACTGTAAAAGGTGACTTTTTTGTTAAAAAAAGAGTTATCTTACTTCCCCCATCCCACTGTGGATGGAGTAGAGTGGGGGAAAGGGAAAGGAAGGTGTCTCCTTTCACGGGCTTGTATCGATATATCAAAGCAAGTTGGGTTCCTTTCATATGAAACATCAGACGCCGTATCTCTTTCATGTCAGCCTTCTAGCCGGCAAGTCTGTCCCCATCCCCCCTTCTCAATATCAACATTGTCCTTCATTAATCTGCGCCTATTACGCCATTTTCTCTAACTCGAAAACTAAGTAAGTCGATTTTGTTTTTCGGGTCCCTTTATATCTCAACTTAGAGAGATCAGACTGTATATGTTTTTTTCCTAGAGTCTTGTGCGAGGCCCCCACTAATCGGAGGCCCTAGGCGGCCGCCTAGTTTGCCTATGCCTAAAGCCGGCCCTGCCCGCTTGGAAGCCGACACCCCCCCCCTAAAAAATAATAGGACAGCTTAAACAAAATGGCACATATTAAAAAAAAACTACAAGCTAAATGGGTAATTCTGATTGTTTACTTTGTACTCTTTATTAGGCAAGAGTTACCGGTATTTAAAAAAAATCTTATAATCTATTATAGCTTCTGGTAGAGCAGTCGAATCTTGTAGAATGTAGAAAAGGATCTTGATGATCTACAATAACAACACCGATATTCAATATACATGCAGAAATCACATATGACCCGCTCATAACCCGACCCTCCAACTTTTCCCCATAGATTTTGTCCAAAAAGGTCGGCTGTAGAACGAGTATATACGGTATATATATAAATATATGTATATACATTGATTAAGGAATCTCTTAACGGTCCTCATGTGGATTGGTTGGCGCTGGTCACGTGTGTTCAGGAGTTGATTAAAACTATTTTTCAAAACACAGCATTCGGTCCTAACAGTGAAATCACCTTTTACCGAATGAAATGTAAGCTTGTAAGGTTTATAAAAATCTACTTATGTAAATTGTTTGGTTAGATATTCACAGATGTCCCCAGACAACGGAACTGCGCTGATAGTTATCAACATAATAAACATTGATAGAAGTTTAATGTTAACTTTTCAATCATATAAAGTCTACATAAATGTATGAAAATGCAGTTTATGACCCAGACTAGGACGTGAAATGCTGTCTTTTGATTAGCGATGCAGTGAGTTGGTCTTTAAACAATGACGGAATGTGCACTATGACTTGGTCTTTAAACAATGACAAAATGTGCACTATGAGTTGGTCTTTAAACAATGACGATATGTGCACTATGAGTTGATCTTTAAACAATGACGAAATGTGCACTATGAGTTGATCTTTAAACAATGACGAATGTGAACTAAATGCGATGAAACGGTTTATTTTATGACCGGTAATGTTGCGCCTCAAACAAGATGCGTATATTTAAAAAAGAATTTTTTTAAACAATTAATATATGTTTGCAAATTACATCTGTACACTGTTTTCTTTAATTTGCGAGATGTATTTTATCCAGTCGTTCGAAAAATTTATTTGCTTTAATCTTTCTCCAAATTTCTAGATTAATGTTCTACGTTAATCTACCTAACGTTTTGTTTACAAACTTACACGCCATAGTTATTGTTTTTTTAGCGCAATTTTTTAATAATATGAATATACTTTTATTTTTTTTATATTATCAAATATACAGTATCATTTTACCAATTTTCGTTATATACTTTATTTGATGAATTTAAATACTCTATGTATTTGACATTTTAAAAGTTATTTATAAAAAATCAAATACTAATAATGTATTCAATGCATTAGAGAAAGAAAGCACATGAGTGAAAACAGATACCAAACACTATAGCTTAGCCAGAGTTGATATTATTTTTGCATAAATTAAGTAAAACATGACAGGTAAGTTACATTTATAAATAGAAATATTCATGAAGCAAGTGATTAGTGATGACAGCAATGCGAATGATTCTTAGGTGGGAGATTTATTTTCCTTCTGCGCTTAAATAGTTTACGATATTTTATGGATTATATATAGGAGTTATATTCACGGACCTAAGATTGTGGGTAATAAGTGAATAAGTTATTTTTATATTGAGTGGCAACTTTCTGACCTTTTGAAATGCACCATTTATTGGTGGGGTTAGGAGTTAATAATATCGCCCAACCCTGGATGACATAAACACTATAGCTAGGCAACTGTTTTTTAAAATACTTTTTTGCATAAATTAAACTAAAACAGCAGGATAAATTTTAAGCCCAGACCTTGCGATTCAAAATGTTTCTTTAAAACAAATAAAACACATGCACACCTTACTTAAGCAGCAAAATTCATATAAATAACTAGAAATATACCCGCACTTTGTAGCGGGAGTGTGCTGACCCTTTTTCCCATTATTAGTTGCTGGTTATTACTATTTTTATTTGCCAAGTTATATTTCAGATTCATCTATTAGTTAAAATCTTATGTGAAACAGAGATATTTCATTTTAAGGAAAAAAATAATAAATATAATTGAATATATTTAAGAAAAAAAAGAGAGGAAAAAAAACAACAGACACAATTATTTAATTTTTACCATTTTACCGCGTGAGTTGTTTTCACTTAATGCAGTGCCTTTTAACATTACCCTAATATTTAAAAGATATATGATTTATTGAATAATGAATTTTGTCGACCATAATAACTAAATTTACTATTTCATTCCCACTTTTATAAAATAAACATAACTTATAGGGTTTTCCAAAAGAGCTCTACCACCTCGTCACTCAAATATTTCATATATAATTACGACACTGCATAGAAACACAATTGTAAGTAATACAATATTTGTAACCGCGTCTATGAGATAAAGAACATACGGCACTGTCCATTAAAAGGGCAAAGGCTACATAACTCATAGCGCCAATAAACAAAATTATAATTGTACTTTCTAAAACACTTTAAAAAAACCCGTCGTATTAAAATGATATAAAGAAAATTTGCACACCATATTTAGATAATAAAAGATTATAGAAGGCTGGCCGCAAAAATAAAGTCTTGTTATAACTTAAATGTACACAATAAATTTTCCTTTTGACGTATTCATAGTTGTTTTAACAGGGAAATAATATTTTATGATATTTTATGTCGCTAAATTGTAAGATTTATATTTACGGTTTTTATGCAATGTGTATAATTTCAAAAAGGAATTCTTTTTTTTGTTTCATATTTCTGATAAGGCATCATATTTTGTAAATTATATTCAATACACACACACCAGATTTTTTTTCTGAAAACAAAATATCCACATTAAAAAGAAAAGATTCAACCGACTGTTAATAAGTACATCTGAAAAATGATTAAAATGCAATTTTAGAAATGGCCTATGTTATTCCGACTACAAGTAAATGAACATAAAATGTTCGATTCGCAATTGATATTAATTTAGCGTTTGCAGGATCACCATATTAAATTTAGTCAACTTCTGTTAATACGTTCGGTAGCGAAAGTTTCAAATGTATATAATGTATATATATATGCATATCTTATGTAAACTTTTTAAAAGTGTAAGTTTATTGACATCTAGCGCCAATAAATTAAATTATAAATGTTACATATGAGATGCCTATTACACAATACTGCAAAGAAACTAAAGCAGTCGTTTTAAAAAGAATTCAAGAAAATGTGCGCACAGTATTTAGACAATAATAATAAATGGTTATAGAAATATTCTGGCTTTATAAAAAGTCTGGTCAGAAAAACTGGACCAAAAATAGCTCTACTTTTGTAATCTATTTATACTTGTTCTAACATGGAAATAATATTTGAATTGTTATATATTTGTGTCTACATTTACGATTAAAATCTACTGCTTTATGCAATTGGTATAATATCATAAAGGAAAGAAATTCTTTTTTGAGTCACTTTCATTGCCCAACAACAGATTTTGTTTCTAAAAAATAAAGAAATTATCTTCCACATTTAAAAAACAAAACAAAAACAAATCAAATGTCTGTTAAAAAACGAAAGAAACAATGACAATTAATAATTTTAAAATGACCTATGTTAATCCAACTACAAAGGAATGAACATAACAAATTCAATTAGCAAAAAAAATATTAATAATTAAGCGTTTTCAGGATCACTTTATTTAGTTTAATCCAGTGGCGTCACTAGGGGGGCGGGGGGGGGGCGGACCGCCCCGGGTGACACCCATCAGGGGGTGACACCCGAGCCTAAAATTTTACTGTGTACGATTTTATGGCAGAAAACAAAAGATGACAATTTTTTTTAATCTAGAAAGAAATTAAGAAATACAATGAAATACGTTAAACGTGAAAATTCTTATTAAAAAAATATCAGTTAACTTGCAATAAACAGTCCCAGCACACGAACAACATTAAAACAACTTAGGAAAATAAGAACTAGTCGCAGCAGAGAGATCTTTAAAAAAGGCTGGAATGAAATAGGCAGTGTCTTCTGTTTTAAAAGATATAAAGCCATTTGGGCTTGGACACACCGCCAGCATGAACGAACCCCACCTCATGACTCCCTCCACCACAGTGGGGTGGGGGGAATACGATTATTATCACCACCCCCTCCCCCCCCCCAAAGAAAAAAAATCAAAAGATGGGTTTTCTTTGTTGATGTTTTTCTTGAGGAAAATTATCATTTCAATGTCTTTGAGATAATATTTTATATATATATATATATATATATATATATATATATATATATTTATTAAAGGCGTGAAAGCATAGATATGCATGTTTATATACAGGTAGGTAGTCTTACGCTGTTTAGTGCTTACGAACGCGCCCCCGTAAAGAATAGTATTACGCGTTATTCCGTATTTTATAAAAAAAATTCAAGAGGTAACGAATTCTTTTCTCTATTTGAAATAACAAAAATTATTGAAAAAATATGTATTATTATTATTTCAACCTACAACTTTCGTTCAAATGGCGAAGTTCTCAATCAAGTCAATAAAGCTGAGTAAGCTTACAAATTCCTTTTCAATGCTCATTAGAGAGAGCATATTCAGCCTTTTTCGTCCCGTGCAAATTCTAACTCATTATATATTCTTTTCAACTTTGAAAAGGATCGCTCTCAGCTGCAGTTTGATGTCATCATTGAAAGATAGATGCGATGTGTACATTTGTAAAGGACTGTGTGAAATATAGCTCATTCAAAAGCAGCAAAATTTTTACCTCTGTGCAAGTTTTTTGAGTTTCGCTTTGTGCTAATTCATTTTCCTTAACCTGATCCTGGTGCTGGACAATAACTATTTTAAGAGTTCTGAAAATTGGACTAATTCTAAAGGTAAGCAGTTTTCGAAATCACTCATGAACCTACATGTGGAAGAAAACCAGAAGCCCCGAGCCTAGTTCTCTTTATGGGTCTTCCCGGAAGACCCCCTTAGCCATCTGGCCACCAAAGGGACGTAACAGCTGAGGACAAAAAAAAGCTGTCGCTTCTGAAGCGGCCACCTGGGCATCCAGGACATACAGTCGAAGATGCCTCTCACTAAGTTGCCCTCACAAGGAGGTGGTGGAATTTCCTACTACGACCCGCTACCACTTTGGCGCCATCCCGACAAAGCACACGGGTCTCCATGGTTAGGACCGCCACAGACTGGGGGATCATCAAAGACCTACCTAGGGTGCAACCCCCACTGGAAGGTTTCCTCAGAGCTGGCGTCCAATGCGTTCTTCGCGGAACTTTTTGCTAATCCGTACTGGCGCTCCTGGCCCTAAACCGGCATCGCTCGATGGCGTTGCTAGTTAATTGAGGGGGACGAAACGGTTGCTTCGGATTTACCCGACCCCTTCTTCGAAATCACTTGAATGTTCTTCTTTTAACTTAGCTGCTACCCATTGGGTGGCGAAAGTGCTGAGCTCAGTTAGGTTTGTAAGAAAGCCAAATTTCTCATGGATGTATTTATATGTACCTAACCAATGTTGTAGGCTTAAGAAAGTTTGTCAATGATTACCAGAGAAATACCTCAATCTTGAATTTTTTTCTCCAGGAGAATACTTACTGTTTTGTTGATGTCCCTTTATCAAACTGACGCTTTCTTTTTTGTTTGATAGTATTGAAGATTGTTTACACTGTTTTTACCACGGACTTTTTTTTCCCTTTGTCTTCATAGGAATAAAATTAAGAATGCTATTTTTTTTAACAAACTCAATGAGAGACTTCCTTTCTAAAAATGTTTCCCAAATTTCAAGTAAAATAGCGACTTACAGTTGTTCAATTTCTTTTAGAAATCCTTCTTCTTCAAGTCGGCAGTCACGTGGCTGATTTTCATTCATTGCTAATTTTTCCAGTGCTGCGATATTCTCATGGTATGAGCTATTAACAGACCTTACAGCATAATGTCAGGCTGACCATCTTATGTCAGACAAGGCTTTGTTAGCATGTATTAATTTCATATGTTTTTGAAGTACCTGTCAACGATGAGTAGATGCAACAAGTCGGGTATAAAGATTTTGCAGAAGACAAAAAAATCTGACCGCAGTAGGACAACCTGCTGCTCTTTTCCCAACCAAATTAAAGGAATGAGCTGTGTATGGCATATAATGAGCTACAATGCACTTCTCACGAAGAATAGCCTGGTTTCCGTAATACTCCCTACTCATTTGCAGCATTGCCGTATGACTGTCCAAGGCATTTTCAGGGATTCGTACAAACATAATGGCCTGCATCTTTATTATACACTATAATTCATAAAAAGTTTGGGGGCCCGTAAATTATTTGGGACTTTAGTCCTTTCAGCACCCCCCCTTTTTAATCCGCCATAGGGGGGGGTCCACGCATCTGTGACGATGTGGTACGAGAAGGAGAGTGTTTATGAAATGTGACGTCACATCAAAAACGCGAAACTTTAAATGAAAGTTCCACTTAAATATTTGATTGTTTACCATTTATTTAATTACGTTTTCAATGACTTCACGCGTGTTACGATATTACAGTGATACTTACCCTAAATACATATTTAAATGACAAAAAATAATTTGCAACATGCTAATTTTTATTGAGAAAATACGGCTTGGGGGAGGGGTGTCAAAGCTTTGTGACGTCATATTGTAAAAAAGGGGTGGGGTCTAAGTTTTTGTGACAAAGTATGACGCTGGGGGAGGGTGGGGTAAAAATCGGCAACCTCGCGTGACGTCATTTATGGACAGCCCCTTCAGTCGTTAAGGGGTGATACCATGAGCTACCGCCCCGGCTGACACCAACCCTAGTGACGCCTCTGGTTTAATCTACTATGTAAATAGATCCAGTAGCCTAAGTTTTAATTGTATAAGTGTATAGCTTATGTAAAAGACAATAGCTTATGTAAAAGACAAACAAAAATTAATTTTATATTAATAGGACACAGCTAAATTTAAGATGCGTACACGAAAAAGTGCGCACAGTAATCGGCGATAAAGATTTTAGAACGCACACCGCTAAAAATGAAGCCTGGAAAAATATACTGACACAATTATTATATAAATAGGTTTTTATTAAATGTCGAGTTATGGAACAGAAAATAATTAAAACAAATTCGCAATTAAATTTAAACATGTAAACAATTAAATCTGATGCATCGTGTGGCAGTTGTAATTAAATATGTTTATGTGTCTATAATATATAGAAATTAACAGTAAAAAAATGACAATTCTTTGTACTGCACAGCTCAAATTAAGAAGCGTACACGAAAATGTGCGCACATTATTATACAATATGATTTTGTATAAAAATATAATATGACGTCATAGTTTTATGTTTATATTTTAATTTTTGAAAAGGCAACGATGTAAAAATAGGATTTGAGGATTTATAATTATTATGAAATACTTTGTGTACATTTCATCAAGTTTAATATTTCGTATTTATCAAACACGGATAAGTTACTTATGTTACTTATGTATATTGATTCCCGTGGTCTCTATGGATTGTATAGAAATATTAAATTACGTCATTGTTTTATGCTTATATTTTATTTTTTGAAACGAAGCGTACACGAAAATGTGCGCACCGTAATTAGACAATATAACATTTTTTTAATGCGCACCACTGAAAATAAAGTATTGTGGAAAAAAAACTTCACCAAAAATAATTCTCTTTGAACGGAATTTGAACGTCCGCGTAAAGTTGTGCAATATAGAAATGATGTTAAATTTTTCATTCTTTTTCTCTGCATTTTCTGATTATTTAATTTACGGCATTCGGGCAAAAGGGACAATTACAAAAAATAACTTAAAACCATCTCAGGGGTAAAAGGAACCGTCCTGCCAAATTTGGTCCCCGTCCGTCATTTGGTTTTTCCGTGGCTGTGTAACGAACAGAAAGTTGAAAAGTGAAACATACCGACAGAGATACAAACAACTGAGCTTTATATATTAGATATCTGGCTCATTAAAAATATCTCATCCCATTCGTTTGACTAAGGTCATTCTTAAACTGAAAATAGAAATAATGTTTTGGACAGCTTTTCCCATAAAAAAAGTATTTCTAAGAAAGGCATTTAAGAGCTAACGAAAGCTAAAACATTCATTCCAAAAGTAAATTTCTAGATCAATATGGTTGCGTGGCACACACTTCTGGTATAAACTGTACGTTTCTTAAGGTATAAAAATAATTAGTGTAAAGACATATCGCGGGTATTATGACTTAAATATAGGTTCTAGCTTCAGAAAGTGCGTGCTCTGGCGAAATAATCCACTAACAGCAGCTGATATTGTCACATAACAGCTTGATTTTATTTGAGCACTATTATACGAGGATAAAGTTTTGTATACAGACTGATTTCAAAGGCAGATCATGTGGCTTACGAAATAACAGTTTCCTTTTAAGCTGTATACACTTTCTTGAAAATAAAGAGTTTTTAAATCCCTTATATTAACTTTATAGTCAAAAACTTTTTTTTACGGGTTTGTTTTATTTAACTATTCTGATTTAATATCAAATGCCTAAAAAATATGTTACATATTAAGTCCTTGCCAAATATGTCATTTTATAAACTAAAAAAAGCTACAATGAAAAATGGCTTAAATATAAATACAAAGAGCAAACTAATCAGCTATGTCGGTGGAACATTATAATTATGAGAAAAAAGGAAATACCAAAATTGATGGGTAATATTTAAATTCATCATACTTTCTATATTGTCGACACACATATCGTGATTTTTATACAGAAGGGGCTTGATTTATCACTACCCATATTTTGTAATCGTTAGACACTTATTTTTATGGGGAATTAAGAGACCCAAAACAAAATAAAGTTATTTTTTAATTGTTTCTACCTCGTAGCATAGCACGGGCATTTCGCTTGTGTTTAATATAATGCGAAGCGATCAGGAATATGTTTATAAAAAGTATTGTATATAAAATACGCCCCTTATTGCGCGACAGGAAAGGTTGTTCAAAATAATACGTCTCACAACACTATAGCAAAAAAAGTTAACATGTTACATGGAAATAAATAAAGATAATCTAAAATTCATTCATGTAATTACGGTACATGCGATCGATCTGAAATGTTGATACTTAATTTTTTATCATTGGCACGAGTCTGCCTGCAAAATTTCAACTCGCTAGTTTACGAGGAAATGGGTTAAAAATTTATCCAAAATTTTATACGCAACACGAGTAAACGTCGGCTCAAACAGACACCACAATTTAATATAAAAGAATTAATTAAAACATGGTTGAGAATAACAAAACTAATGATGCCATTTTTAAATAAAGGAAAATATAGCTATATAAAAATGAGTTCATATAGCTTTATATTTCTTATAAGTGAAAGGTATTTTAGTTTTAGATTTTTTAATAAAATAGATTAATGGGTTATGTTATCCAAATTATAATGTACATTTTTCACTTCCGTCTTGTTGCGTTAGATCTGTGCTCCTATACTTTTTCTTGATTTAAAAAAAAATAATTATTTTTATTTATTTTTTATTATTTTAATTAGATTCAAGGGAAATAACTTTTTTGGAGAATATATATTTTGTTTTGTCTAAGTTTTAAAAAATATATTGATTGTTATATTTTATTTTAATTAAAACGTGTTTTTAACAGATAATTTAACCAAAACATCCTATTATGCCTTCAGGTTAAAGTATTTATAATTCTTTTACCATATTTTTGATTTGTTAAAAACTTTGATTTTTCGACATACATACGAATTTATCCGTTTGTTCATAAAAGTTTTCGCTAGTTACAGTCCAGATCAGTGGTTCCCAAAGTGGTCCGTACGGACCCCCAGGGGTCCGCGGAACCCTTCAGGGGGTCCGTGGAAAATTAAAATTGATTTGGGGGTCCCTGAACAACGACAGGGGGTCCGCGCAAGGTTTAATATAAAATAATAAAACTGATAAATGTTTATTATTATTGAAATTAAAATAAATAATAATAAATAAAATAGTATGTGAATGCCTGTTCTACTAATTAAATACCATCTTAGATACTATCCTTCATGGATACACTGTTGTTTTACGTAGAAAAATTAGTATAACTACTGTAATTCCACATCTATAACCAATCAAAATACTTGGTTTGTTGAAAGGCCAAGCTTGATGCAGAAGAAATGCCGAATTCCTATAACTATAAGTAGAAAAATACACGTCTTTAACTTGAATCTACGAGGGTTGCGAGGTTGTGTATTTTTCGATGTGTCGGGAAGTTATATTTATCTAAATTGTATCCTATCATCAAATAATTTTTTCAATAGGGCTTTACTGTAGCATTCCATTGAAAACGTTAATAATTCTTAACAGTGGCCTGTTACAACAGATAACAGAATGAGTGAGCCCAAGGCTGGATTTAGACTTGATGGGGCCCTAAGCTATTTAAGGCCCTTTTGAAATCTAGATATTCTATATCAGTGACAAATATGAAAACAAAATGTCAGGGCCCCCAAGAAGGCAGGGGCCCTAAGTTATAGCTTGTTTAGCTAATAGGTAAATCCAGCACTGAGTGAGCCGAAGAAACAATTCCGTCAATATGGTGTTAATGAATAGTTGAAGTATGGCTAAATGTTTGGAAACAGATAAGAAAGATGAAACGTTATTAACTGAATTTAAAAAAAAATTTGAAGTTAAAGCAATACTCTTGACTTTCTGGCATACAAGCTATACCAAATGTATTTTCAGTAAATTGATTAATTCATCAACTCAAATATTCAAAAAAATCTTAGTGAAAGTTTACATTATGTCATTAGAGCAGTTAATAAAATCAAAAGGAATGCCTTGATGAGAGATTATTTGCTCACTATGGTTTGGAAATTGAAGAAGCCTATAATTGATTATTTATTCACACAGAAGTACGCTGGTTATCATCACGTACATATTTAAATCGATTTAATGCTCTCTTTGATTCAGTGTCCAAATTCCTGGAACACAAAGACAATGATCAGCAACACATTATCTTATCTTATCTTATCTATACAGACGCTCCTTCTATGCAGAAGATAGTTGCGTCCACAGACCATGACAGATGATCTGTTGGCAAGTGATGCAGCATTCACAGGCCACGGCTTTGTGGGTTCCACGCATTACCCAGCCGCCTAACTACATGTAGTGTTAGGTACCCATTCGGAGCGGGGTGACTCAGGGACGCCCTAGACCCCGGGAACAAACCCTTGCCTTCACACGGATTCGAACCCGTGACCATCGGTACGACAGTCCAGTGCGCTGCCACTCGACCACCGAGTGTCTAAAAAATGACATATCCTTTATGAATGAATTATTTACCCAACTTTAACGAAACTAATTTGAAATTGATATGTCTGAGTTTGTTGCAAACTTTTTTCTGTGCAAACAAAACTTAGGAACAGGAGAATGTTCTCAGTTTTCAAATCTTTTGAAATTGCAAAATAGAGATACAGATTTGCTTGCTTACTCTCAAAACTTAACAGCTCTTCATGCAGACCTCAGACCTGAACCAAAGGTTTGTAGGCATTCGTCACTATTGGATATTTCCGAATGGCAGTTGAACTCTTTAGCGCATGGACAATCTCAGGTCCAAAACACAGATGAATACATACTAATAAATGAGCGCCTTATTGAAATATCGACACATGAGGAACTAAAACCAATGTTTGGACTAGGATAGCACAAATTATGGGTACAAAGTCAGATCCAAATTTTATATCATGCATTATAGGTTATTGTGCAGAATTTTTGACTGTTTTTCCTGTCTTCCTATTTGGTAGAACAAATATTCAGTGGCGTTATGAACCTCACCATAAAAAACAAGAACAACAACAAAAAAAAACAACAAACAAACAAACAAACAAAAAACGACTAGAAATTGGTGCTCGTGAGGATTTGCGGTTCCTACACACAAACATTGAGTCGGTCATAAAAGGCTATGTTCCGTGCGGTCATCGATACCGATTGGTCACTCAAACACATATGACTCCTACAGCCAACCATATTGAACACGTAATGCGGACGTTCAAAACGAGTTATTTTTGGTGCAGTATTTCTTCCAAGACTTTATTTTGAGTTATGCGCGTTGGGATTTATAGTCAGAATCTCTGTTTTTACGAGTTATTTATTTTAACTACAATGAATAGTATTTTTGACCTGATGCACATCTATGCCGGTCGAGACGGCTATTGGAGGGGAGTTACAACATGCCACCGAACGGTAACGGAACGTCCTTGGACGGGCTTTGTTGCTCGTACACTCATAAAATCTCATCACGTTAATCCAAGTTATTAATTGTTTTCAATTTAATCTTAAACAAAAGGGATAATTTCAATAAATACCGTACTTTTCATCAAAATGTCGCTTTTTAAATTTTTGTACTATGAATTTATAAAGTTTGTTTCACTTGGGGGTCCGTGGGGAAGTTTTGAATATAAAAGGGGTCCGTGGGTCAAAAAAGTTTGGGAACCACTGGTCTAGATCATTTTTAAAGTAAGTAAGTGGAACACACTTACATTCGTTTGATAATGCAGGTTTCAAGTTTAGCTTCCTTAAAGCCAATTATTCTAAATTTTTATTATTTTCGGGTGGTTGAGGTCAAAATTTATTTTATATATGTAAAAGAAATAACAAACACGCTTCATAGCTTAAGTAAGATAGCATATTGTTGGAAGGGGCTGGCCTCCACGTTGGCCGGGAGACGAGTAAGGTTGCGGAAGCGGCTGCGACCTGAAACCGACCAACCCCGACGAAATCGTCAAAACACATGCACTGGAACCCTCCCGAGAGGTCCGGTGCTGTGTGTAGGTGCAGCTCCGTACCCAACAGTGCTCGGTTGGAACGCCGAAGACAAGAAGACCCTCTGGACAAGGGACGGGACGTACACGGACAGTCCTCAATGTGTTGAATATTTCTGCCTACTCCCTCTCCATTATATGGTTCAATTATCGAAAAAAGCAGGTCCCGGAATGGACCTTCTAAACCCCTGCTCGGCGGATGGTAGTACGTCGGGCAGGTTGGCTACTACTCCTCTTAGGGGCATGGTGACAAACGACAGGTCGTGGTCAAGTGGTCAATCGGTGACTGGCCAGTCCTTGTATGGGTGTGAAGGGCTATCCGGAACAAGCCCTGGTTGTTTTATGATTAAATGTCTGTGGCATAAGGCAAACGGCACACGAAGTAACCAAACTACTCCACAAACGAAATGCGGATGTCGCATTATTTCAGGAAACGCTTCTTAAGGGAAAGCCGTTTCATATCACTGGTTACGAGGCCGAGAGTGAGGCTAAGCTCGCTCTGATGGATGTTGCAGGAGACAACATTGATGCAACCTACGGGCGGTATATTTACACAATCCTTGGGGTTGCGAGGCGAACGATCCCAAGGACTAACGGAAAACAGAAGTTCAGACCTTACAGGGACAAGAGTCTGGCAGATTTGGTGAAACAACGAGCAAACTCACGGGGAAAGGCTGCTAGACTGAAGACACACGAAGTTCGCAGGGCGTACAACAGACTAACGGCTGATGTCCAGGCTGCTGTCGACAAAGCAAAGAAGGCAAAATGGGTAAATACGTGCGAAAAACTCGACCGCGTAGACGGGAGAAAAGTTTGGCGGCTTATAGATGCACTATCAGGCGAAGACAAAACGAGGAACGCCAACCCTTTGACGACACCAAAGGGCTAGTGAAGTAAAGCGTGCACGAGAGCTGAACAAACACTTTGCCCAGGTAAACAAGAAAGGCGCCAGATCTGACTTTAGGAAACAACGCATGGGCCCTCAAATAGAGGTTTTCTCGGCCCCCTTCACAATGACAGAATTGCAAACCACTCTCAATAAGCGCCAGGCTGGCAAAGCACCAGTTCCAAATAAAGTTCACAATGAAATTCTCAAGCATCTGTTCAAGACAGGCCGAATAAAATTATTGTGTTTTATTAATAGAATTTTGAAGACAAGCACGCTGCCAAAGCTGTGGGAAAAGGCCACAATAACCCCAACTCCTAAAGAGGGGAAACCAGGCGAACACCCGTCCAGCTACTGGTCAATTTCCCTCACATCGTGTGTGGGGATGTTGTGGGGATGTCTATCACAAGTTGGGGCGCGGACGCAAGACTAATGAGAGCTCTCTATCTCGGTAGTCTGAGGGGTGCCATTGACTACAGCCTCCCGGTCAAGGCCTTTGCATGCCGTACGGCTCTAGAGGGACTGGACCGAATACAAAACCAAGCTCTACTTTTTTTATGCAGGGCGTTGCGTACGACACCTACAGCCAACATAGAAATTATGTCAAACGTTGAATCCCTAGCGATATGGCGAGAAAAAGCAATCATGACCACGGTGGAGCGATATCGTAGGTTGGATAACACTTGCTGGAACATCCCAGGATGATGTTTACAAATATTTCGTAATAAGCCGAAAAACAGCTGCAAATGTTAAATTACGTAGAAATCCGGATAATCCGGATATGAGCCTAAACATTATGTCAGCCAGCCGAAATTTTAAAATCTGATTAACCCGGATATCAGCCGAAAAATTATGTCAGCCAGCCGAAATTTAAAAAAAATTGGCTGGCAGGTCTACCCAAAAGAGAATGTACATTCACAAGGACACGTATCACCAAAGTAAGGTAGCATTTTACTTTTATATTGTGACTAGCAAAATACCCTCGCTTGGCTGCGGAAATTAGGATTTCAGTTACCGTTGAGAACCCGCGTAACACAAATTCAAAATACCAATTGATTTCAATCTGGATCATGATGGATATACTACATATATTAACTTCAATGTCTTGTCTGTCTGTAGTGGGACGCAGAAAAACAAAAAAGAAAAGTAAAAAATCACTTCAAGTAATCCTATCGAGGTGATAATTTAAATTTCGTTCTCGTATGTTACCATTGCGGGAGGGTACTCAACAACTTCCCAAAGTTTAATGCTCCTACGTACACAGGAAATTGCATATTTAATGATGAGTCTGTTTTATATAGCTCATATAAGAAAAAATCTACATTTGGGCCCCCGGCCCCCCAGTTAGTGATAATTTTATAATTTTTACACCTCTGACCATTGCCGGAGGGTACTCAACAACGTTCCAAAGTTTCATACTTCTACCTACACGAGAAGATGAGGAATTAGTGCTGATTCAGATTTATATAGCCAAAATAATGAGAAAAAAACGGGTTTGGGTCCTCAGCCATCCAAGAGTTGAAATTATAACTTCTTTTTCGCCAATTATCGTCATAAGAGTGTACTCAGCAAGTTCTCAAAGTTTCATGTTTCTACCTCCACGAAAATTTGGAGAATTATTGATGAGTCAGTGTTAAATATAAGGAAAAAAAACAATTACATTTGGGTCTCCGACCTCCAGTAAGCGATAATTTATATATATATATATATATATTTACCTTTTACCATCGCGGAATGTTGCTTAACAACTACTCAAAGTTTCATGCTTCTACCTTCGGCCCCCATGAGTGTGAATTTCAAAATTCTTTTACTCCTGTTACCATTGCAGGTTTGTACTCAACAACTTCCCAAAGTTTCATGCTTCTACCTTCTCTGGAAATAGGACAATGATTGATTCTTAATTTTTATATAGGCTATATTAGGGGAAAACGTTTTGCGGCCCCCGGCCCCCATGAATGTGAATATTAAAATTCTTTTACGCCAATTATCGTCGGGAGAGGCTACTTAGCAACTTCCGAAAGTTTCATATTTCTACCTACACGGAAAGTTGGAGAATTAGTGATAGTCAGTTTTTATATAAGAAAAAAAACCTACATTTAGACCCACGGCCCCCAGTAAGTGATAATTTAAATATTGTTTTCGATCGTGTTACCATCGCGGAAGTTTACTTATCAACTACTCAGAATTTCATTCTTTTAGCTACACGGGAAATATGAGAATTTGTTACTTTCAGAAGTTTAATTCTTCTATATACTCGCGAAATAGGAGAATTCGTGAATTTTAATTTTAGTATAGCCCATATAAGGAAAAAAAACGGTTTTGGGTCCACGCCAACATGAGTGTGAATTTTAAAATTCTTTTACGCCAAGTATCGTCGTGAGAGGCTACTTAACAACTTCCCAAGGCTTCATTCATGCTTCTACCTACACGGAAAGTTGGAGAATATGTGATGAGTCAGTTTTTTTATATAAGAAAAAAAATAATTGGGCCCCTGGCCCCCAGTAATAATTTCAATATTGTTTTCGCTTGTTACCACTACTCAAGAGTTTCAAGCTTCTACCTAAAAGGTAAATATGAGAATTTGGGTGGTCGGACACTTCGACCCCGAATTATTCGACCCCGACGGTTCGACATCAGGACGTTTCGACCCCAGGACGTTTTGACCCCAAACGTTTCAACCCTTTCGCTTCTACACCTTGAAATGTTTTTATTTATTCTTTGTCTTTTAATTTTTTTAAAAATTAATTGTTGGTATATTATCCATTAAAAATTAAATACAGAATCTCCACTCCTATCCCAAAACACACTTAAAAGTACCTAATTTATTATTTGGTTTTAAAGATCAATATATTTAAGTCGTTCAAAGATTTTCTCAATGATAACGAAAATAAATGAATTTATTTGTTCTGTTTTTTTTTCTTAAAAGTGTCGTCACGCTTAACAACGCACCTCGTAGGCGCTGAAACCGTAACAAACCCGCGCCCTTCCGTTCACTTGTGTTTTTTGTGTTCCTTAACACGTGAAGACCTCCTTCGCAGAAATACTGATTTTAATAAGACGTAAAAAGTTGCCAGTATTTAAAGTTGATAAATTTCAAGAGTTAATTTCACAGCCTAGCAGACAATAACATTCAATCAGCTGGGCCCGTATTACGTGAGTGAACATTACGTCTTTGTTGTTTATATTTTGTCCGGGGTTTACATAATAACATGTTACGAAGGCTAGACTCAGTGACCACAACAGCACGCGGTGTGCTGGCGAGGGTTATGGGATGTGTAAAATAAATAGAGTTTCGGGGGGGGGGCAGAGAGAATGTAGACACTTTTATAAAGGACTATCTGACCACATTGCCTTTTTATTGTCCGATTACATCGGACGGGTTGGAGGTGGAGTTGAATTGGTTTGGAAGGACCTCAGAGGAATTGCGCATTTATCACTATTATGAATTCGCGTTGAATGTTGACTGGTTGTACGTGTGAATACTTTTTTCAAATCGTCGTAAATTAAACGTCACAAAAAACTATTTCAAACTGTATTTAACTTTTAATGGATAATAATATTAAGTTACATTATTTTTAAACCAAAGATTAATTTTTAAAAATTACTTTAAAAAAATTATATCTTTAAAAAAAATATTCTACGGTGTAGATACGAAGGGGTCGAAACGTCCGGGGTCGAAACGTCCTGGGGTCCAAACGTCCTGTGGTCAAACCATTCGGGGTTGAATCGCCCGGGGTTGAATCGTTCGTGGACAAACCATCCGTGGTCGAACCGACCGGGGTCGAAACGCCCTGGGGTCGAAACATCCTGTGGTCAAAGCATTCGGGGTCGAACCGACCGGGGTCGAAACGCCCTGGGGTCGAAACATCCTGTGGTCAAACCATTCGGGGTCGAATCGTCCGGGATCGAAGGATCCGTAATTCATAATAAATAACCCGTAAAAACAAAGTTTTTCACTACAAATCATAACGCACATCGCTCAAAATAAACTCTTGGAAAAAATGCACCACAAATCTGGCCACATATGGCTAAAAATAAATAAATTAAAAACTAAATGTGAGCCATATTATGAGGGGGAAGGGTGTGCTATCTTGTACTATACTGTAATATTACCTAAGTGTGAGCCATATTATGAGGGATAAGGGTGTGCTATCTTGTACTATACTGTAATATTACCTAAGTGAGCCATATAATGTGTGGGAAGGGTGTGCTATCTTGTACTATACTGTAATATTACCTAAGTGTGAGCCATATTATGAGGGTAAAGGTGTGCTATCTTGTAATATTACCTAAGTGTGAGCCATATAATGAGTGGGAAGGGTGGGCTATCTTGTACTATACTGTAATATTACCTAAGTGTGAGCCATATTATGAGGGGGAAATGTGTGGTATCTTGTAATATTACCTAAGTGTGAGCCATATTATGAGGGGGAAATGTGTGGTATCTTGTATTATGCTGTAATATTACCTAAGTGTGAGCCATATTATGAGGGGGAAATGTGTAGTATCTTGTACTATGCTGTAATATTACATTAGTGTGAGCCATATTATGAGGGGATGGGTATGGTATCTTGTACTATACTGTAATATTACCTAAGTGTGAGCCATATTATGAGAGGAAATGTGTGGTATCAAGTACTATACTGTAATATTACCTAAGTGTGAGCCATATTATGAGAGGAAATGTGTGGTATCAAGTACTATACTGTAATATTACCTAAGTGTGAGCCATATTATGAGAGGAAATGTGTGGTATCAAGTACTATACTGTAATATTACCTAAGTTAGAGCCATATTATGAGAGGAAATGTGTGGTATCGAGTACTATACTGTAATATTACCTAAGTGTGAGCCATAATAGTGTTTGTACATACTGTCTGATCTGTTATTTGATTCATTTCATCCATTCAATTGAACATTTGTAAACAAAACATACATAATTTTATGTTCCTTTATAAAGAATATTAACTTATTATTATTATTATTATTATTATTATTATTAACCAAAACAACAAAACAAACCTGCACCCTGTACGGCGTGGGTGGTTGAACCACCGGTTTAACCACCACTACCACCACACATCAGACGGACGTCACCATTACCCACGACCCTTATTATGGCCACCCGACATGTTTTTGAATGAGCTTGAGTTTGTGTCTATACCGATGAAAATGTCTCCCCCACCCGTCTAATTTTTTTTTAAAAACTAAATTGTCTTACTTTTATTGTTTGTGGACAGTTTAAGTTAATATATTTATTACTATTATTACTGACTTTATTTCAATATCAGTCAATATTCCTTCTTAACTCCATCGGTGTTGTTCATTTTTAGCGCTAAACCACCTATACACCAATTATGAGATATTATGTTTTTGTTTATTTATTAATGGAATAATTCAGAATGCAAAGCTAAATAAAAATGTCTTTTTGTGTGTCTGTGAATTTTTGCTCATTTAGAAGTTAATAAGAAATAACTTGATTATTCAATAAAATAATGCCACGAATAATGTAAAACAAACAATCAAATAAAGTGCATTAAATGACTTTCTCACTTTCTCCTAGATGGAGATACAACCAGCCGGAAGTGCTACTGGTCCCAATTAGTCCAATATAAAGAACATTTTGTTGAAGAAACTGACCACTACCAGGAACAACCAACCACCCCACTTCTTCTTATTTTCCTTATGACGTCACGTAATAACATTTTACAGCAAGGAACATGCTCTGTTAATCTGGCCAGCAAATTGTTTATTATTTCACATCTACATTTTAATTCTTTTACTCTTTAAATTTAGAGTTACCTCGCTTAGCAATAATTTATTGCATAGATAGAAATAAAGCCATATTAATGAAAGGGAAATAATGCAAAAATAAATATATAAAAATATATTAAATTATCAACGAAGTCTACAATACATGACGTTATAACTTTTTCTGAACGAAAGTTTTAAAATTAATACTTAACTTTATATGATATTAAAAAATATTGTTTTCTAAAGTAAATGTATAGAAAATGTCTGACTTAGTCGTAAAAATGTAAACTATTAAATATTTATGTTGAGTGTAGAGTGTGGCTTGAAAAGCCTCATTGTAGCTAGTCTCAGTTGCCTCCACATTTTCATTTTGTTAGTGCAAGCCACTAACTTTCGATCCATACAATTTGGATTTCCATTGATGTAATTGTTACGTACAAAGAAATTGAACGGCCAATTCGTGAAGTGGAAGACAAGTCTGACCAATTCCCGAAGTACTTTCACTAACAATTGTAATTCGGGCTATGGCCGGCCAACTTGTCAAGTGGCTGGGTATCCATGGCCAAAGCCCGATGTGGTAAAGGAATATTGCACGGTTAGCGGCACATCTGTCACTTTTGGAGTTTTGGCGTGTACGGAGTAGGAAAAAGGGTGCCACGCTGTGACGATACTATAGCGTTAGTCTTTCCCTTTCGGAGAAGTTCCAGACATTGTGACTAGTTCTTATTATTCTGACACAGTGGTTTCAATATGAGTACTGTATTACTCGTAATTATAACTTATTATTCTGACACAGTGGTTTTATTATGAGTACTGTATTACTCGTATTTATAACTTATTATTCTGACACAGTGGTTTCATTATGAGTACTGTATTTCTCGTATTTATAACTTCACAGTCAACGTTTCCAGTTGATAACAAATCCATGCCGATTCGACCACAGTACGTTTCAATCCTTTTTTTTCTACAACTAAAAATTGTTTTATTTTTTCTTTTATTTTATAAAAGATTTTTTAAATTGTTATTTTTGGTATAAAAATTAGGTAGTATACTGAAGTTATCTATTACAAATTAAAAACAGTATGGAATAATGGAATATTTATTTTTAAATCCTTTATATTAACTCGTGGTGTCTGCGGCCGACCGACCGACCGACCTTGCTTGATTGCTTGCTTGTCGCCAAAACTTTTGATCGATTTTTAACCCACTTGCTCGCAAGATAGCGAGCTGAAATTTTGCAGGCAGTTTCGTACCGATGATAAAAACAATTTATCAAAATTTCAGATCGATCGCATGTACCGTAATTAAATTATTGATTTTTTAGATTATTTTATTTATTCCTATGTATCATGCTATTTTTTGAGATAGAGCGTCGCGGTGCGTATTATATTGAACAACCTTTCTGTCGCGCAATAAGGTGCGTATTTTACTGACAACACTTTTTATAAACCTATTCCTGATCGGTGCGCATTGTATTAAACACGTTTTACGACACAACTGCAATTTTGTATTTTTGGATGGTCTTGCGCTGCGTGTTATAATGAACATTCTTTTATCTTATCTTATCTTATCTGTTTATAGACGCTCCTTCTATACAGAAGATTATTGCGTCCTACGCTTATCTATGGTTTGTGTTTAGTCCTGCATTTTTATTATTTTAGTTACGTCTCATACGTAAAGGATTTAAAGTAAAAAACTATGTTTTTTACGGGTTGTTTTTTTAACGTTAAAATCATGAATGATTTTTTGCCAAATTTAATGAAACTAATTTGAAACTACAAGGTGACCAATTAAATTTAATTTAAAAAATAAAAACTTAATATCTACCTTTGTTACAAACATTTTCTGTTTAAAAAACTATTAAAAAAACTATTTAAAAAGCTATTTAAAAAAAACTATTTAAAAAACTATTACAATAAAAAAAAAGCAACATGGGAATTGGAGAATGTTCTCAGTTTCAAAATCTTTTGAAATTGCAAAATAGAGATAAAGATTTGCTTGCTTACTGTCAAAACTTAACGGCCATTTAAGCAGTCTGAAATAAAGATTTGAAGACATTCTTCACTTGGATATTCCCGACTTGGTGTTGAACCCTTTTGCGCGTGGACAAACTAGGACCCCAAACACAGATAAATCCATATTAATACAGGAGCAGTTTATTGAAATATCCACAACTGAGAAAGTTCAACCAATTATATCCTGCATTATGGGTTGCCAAATAGAACTAGTTTATTGAAATATCCACAACTGAGAAACTTAAACCAATTATATCCTGCATTATGGGTTGCCGTATAGAACTAGTTTATTGAAATATCCACAACTGAGAAAGTTCAACCAATTATATCCTGCATTATGGGTTGCCGAATAGAACTAGTTTATTGAAATATCCACAACTGAGAAAGTTCAACCAATTATATCCTGCATTATGGGTTGCCGAATAGAACTAGTTTATTGAAATATCCACAACTGAGAAAGTTCAACCAATTATATCCTGCATTATGGGTTGCCGTATAGAACTAGTTTATTGAAATATCCACAACTGAGAAAGTTCAACCAATTATATCCTGCATTATGGGTTGCCGTATAGAAGTAGTTTATTGAAATATCCACAACTGAGAAACTTAAACCAATTTTATCCTGCATTATGGGTTGCCGTATAGAACTAGTTTATTGAAATATCCACAACTGAGAAAGTTCAACCAATTATATCCTGCATTATGGGTTGCCGAATAGAAGTAGTTTATTGAAATATCCACAACTGAGAAACTTAAACCAATTATATCCTGCATTATGGGTTGCCGAATAGAACTAGTTTATTGAAATATCCACAACTGAGAAAGTTCAACCAATTATATCCTGCATTATGGGTTGCCGTATAGAACTAGTTTATTGAAATATCCACAACTGAGAAAGTTCAACCAATTATAACCTGCATTATGGGTTGCCGTATAGAAGTAGTTTATTGAAATATCCACAACTGAGAAAGTTCAACCAATTATATCCTGCATTATGGGTTGCCGTATAGAACTAGTTTATTGAAATATCCACAACTGAGAAACTTAAACCAATTATATCCTGCATTATGGGTTGCCGAATAGAACTAGTTTATTGAAATATCCACAACTGAGAAAGTTCAACCAATTATATCCTGCATTATGGGTTGCCGAATAGAAGTCGTTTATTGAAATATCCACAACTGAGAAACTTAAACCAATTATATCCTGCATTATGGGTTGCCGAATAGAACTAGTTTATTGAAATATCCACAACTGAGAAAGTTCAACCAATTATATCCTGCATTATGGGTTGCCGAATAGAAGTAGTTTATTGAAATATCCACAACTGAGAAACTTAAACCAATTATACCAATTATAACCCATTATGGGTTGCCGAATAGAACTTGTTTACTGCTTCCCGTCTTCCTAATTGTACAACAAGGATTCAGTGATTTGCGGTTGCTAAGAACATAAATTGAGTCCGACATAAATACACTAATAAAATCTAATAACGTTAATCCAAGTCATTAATTGTTTTAAATTTTATTATAAACAAAATGTATAATTTCAATAAATTCTTCTTCTTTAAAAATGTTGATTTTTTAAAATTTTTTATTTTTGTACTATGATCTTACGTAGTATTTTTTACTCGGGGGGTCCGTGATTGTAACCAATGCATACAATTTACATTCACAAATTTATGATGTTGCAAATGGTAAAAGTATTTTTAAGCTTTCTGAGACAGTCCTGAGTACTCCAAAATTTCATCAAGCTCACTTTCTGATGTAACATATTCAAAGTAGTATCGTTAGCTCAATGAATTGGTTTAAATTCGTTGTTGGTTAATGTAATGAGTCAATGTGTGCAAGAAACGGACTGGAAACACACGAAAAACTCTTAAACGTTCAAATCACTACAGTAGAAGTTAAATTGATCTTGTGGTGATTGAATATGTTTAGTAATCAAATATATCAACAGTTGTTTATTGTTTTCAGCATTTTCTGGGTTATCGGTAAATTCGCACAATTGATCAAACTTGTCAAAGTTACCCTTTGTTTCCCAAAGATCAAGATTTTTAATAAAAGCAGACACTTTTTCACTGAGAGTCTGATGTGTCTGCTTTTCTTGCAGAGATCAATTAAGTTTATTCAGCCCTTCAAAAAAGCCAAGGAAGCCGGAGCAGCAACACATAAGCTATCGTTCAAATAAGCTTTGATTTTTTTCTTCTCCGAGAAAAGCTGTCACAGCATCACGTAGTTCAAACTTTCCCCCTTGATAACCAGTCTTTTTGTCCTGTGCAACTCGTATAGCCACCAAAAATGGTGCTCTGAAAGCTTTTTAATTGACTTCAGTTATTCGTCGTATGCACGACTTGTGACTATCAATCAACAATTTTTGTGCAGAAAGTATTCTAATGGTTTCTCAGAGCAGACATTAAGATTAGTTTTAAGAGTTTTAAGATGTATTCTAACTTTTGCAGTTTTCATCGCTTCATTTGCAAGAGTTTGTGGGCATATTACACACTGTCTATGGCGGATTAAAGTGGGGGGGGGGCTGAACGGGCTAAAGCCAGGGGCCCCCGATGATTTAGGGCCCCCACTGATTTAGGGCCCCCAAATTTAGTATAATTTATAATAAAGGTGGACAAATGTTTGCATGAATCCCTAAAAATATCATAAATTAATAAAATCTTATCTATTAATCTTATCGCTATTCGGACCCAGTAGCCTCAGTACCGAAAAACTTGATTTGATTGGCTCAATAAGAGAACATATTAATGAATACTATTTATATCTTTTTAATTTCCATAGGATCTTGTGGTCTTGAGGCAACGTGTTGTCTTGTGGTGCAAGCGGTAGCGGGTTCTATTCCCGGCCGGGGCCGGTTTTTTTTCATTTGTATTTATTTTTGTATTATTATCTTTTTACAATCAATTTTAGTTTCCAGGCAAACAGTTATTTCTTTGTGTTCGGTTTTTTTTATGAATCCGATCCCGGAGTACAGACACATTATGAACAAGGAACCAATGGACTATCTAGTTACAAGTTACAGTCTTATATTAGCTGCTAGCAATCATTTTACAGGGACGCTAGCTGGATAGGGCCCCAGTTTGAATTGCAGCCAGGGGCCCCGTGCAGTCTTAATCCGCCCCTGTGTGTGCGTGTTAGTGTTTATAGAATCGTCGGAAATTGACAATGAAATTAGCATTAATTGATAAATAAAAATTTTGCTTTATTACATAAATATTATTTAAATTTAAGAAGATATAGAGAAAAAATAACTTTAAACTATATAAATGTATTAATAGAAATATTTTTTTAAAAGTAAAGAACAAGGGAAAATCTTTACATTAAAAAGCTTTCTTTTTCTTATCTGACTTGAATTAATTTTATATTTTTCGTCAGCGCGCACTAAAAAGCACCAGTACTGATCTATTGATATGATGTTGTACGTGAAACAAATTAATCCGCAAGATAAATGAGAAGACCATAAAAAATGTCTTTAATTTGCATTCAATGTTCTTATATTGTCTATGAGAAAGAGTATTCTTGATTTCTATTACGAAAATCGCACCTTTAATGTTACACAAAATTATACATAAAGAACTATGTAATTTTACGAAAAAGGGGATTTTTAAAATCAATTTAAATTAAAATTATGAAAATTATGAATTTAATTTAATCACTGTCACATATTAAATGTCTGTTTTGTTATGCCCAATTTGTTATATTAGACCACCAGATCTTCTATTTTAAAAGTGGCTTGCCACTTAACTTCGTTCCGTTGAATGGGGGATACTGTGCTAATGAATAACTAGTTTTCATTTATCATGGTATACACAGTGCTGTATTCGCCTATAAGCTGAACAAGCTATAGCGTAGTACTTCCACTTTTCGGGAACCCCCACAAAATGTTTGAGTAAGTTACTGTCCTAAACACTTCCATGTTTTGTGATTGGCGCAACATCTTTTTAGTTCAGAGTCATAAAAACTATTTAAACCATAGAACAGTTTCGATATAGATATCTTACAAAGAAACGTGGCTCCACAATGGACTTCTAAATAGAGCTATTAGAAAATATCAATAATAAGGGCAGTACGGGAATAAATGTTCTTGAACGAGTTGTCGCAGACATGATTACTAGGGCAGAGAGTGGTTTAATTGTCAGATGAGATGCATGTAGCAAGTGTTGACTTTACTTTCAGATTTTTCAAAAAAAAATTCATTTGAATACCTGACCGTGAACCGAAACCGACAACTCTTGGCAGGCAATAAAGAAGTCCGATATGTTAGGTGTTAGTCCCATATGATTACAGTCGCTTTACTGTTCTTAGACAAAGCATGTTAGATACATTGTCGATGATGAAAACCAAAGTACCCATTGAGGTTCGGTTAAATCCGAAACGACCGTTTCGTCCCCCTCATTTTACTAGCAATGTCATTGAGCGGTGCCGGTTTAGGGCCAGGGGGGCCAGTACGGATTAGTAAAAGGAACCGCGAAGAACGCAGTGGGCGCCAGCTCTGAGGAAACCCTCCAGTGGGAGTTGCACCCTATGTAGGTCATTAATGATCCCCCGCTTAGCGGCGGTGCTAATCATTTGGACTCTTCTGCTTTGCCGGGTTGGCGCCAAAGTGGTAGCGGGTCGTAGTAGAGAAATTCCACCCCTCGTTGTGAGGTCAACTTTAGTGGGAGGCATCTTCGACTTTATGTCCTGCATGCCCAGGTGGCAACTTTCCCAGTTGTTACGTCCCCTTGGGGGAGGGGCCAGATAGCTGGGAGGGTCTTCCAGAAAGACCCATGAAGAGCATTAGGCTCGGGGTTTCTGATTTTCTTCCACGTGTAGGATCATTTGTATTTCTTAAATGTTAGGTTTTATTAAACACAAAATAATAGATAGCGAAATATTTGACCAAAAAATAAATTTTAAAAATCTTATTCTATTTAATTACAGAAACTATGAATTAAATAAATTTACTGTCATATATTAAATGCCAATATATTTATAAAGCGGCAACGTTTAATATAGGGACAAGTCATCTATATTGAAATGACAGGCCACTTAACGTCGTTCCCTTTAAATAAGGAAAGTGTTTCAATGAATTTCAAGTTCTTTCTGAAATCTGTTATATACTGAGTAAAATTAAAACTATGGATTTGTGGTGAAGCGCTATTGAAAACTATATTTTATTGCAGCTGCGATACAATAATATAAAACTCGAACAATAAATGTTGTCATTGCTAATACCGGAAACGTCATAGCTGAATGAGTTATTTTTAGATTACATTTTAGCGGAGCTATGTTTTACAGCATAATTAAAGTGGTATCACTATGTTCGAATAATTTAATAAAAACAACCCGTAAAAAACCAAGTTTTTGACTATAAATCCTTTATGTACGAGAAGTAATTAAAAGAATGTTCATTATAATACGCAGCGCCAGACCATCCAGAAATACAAAATTGCAGTTGTGTCGTAAAACGTGTTTAATATAATGCGCACCGATCAGGAAATATGTTTATAAAAAGAGCTGTCAATAAAATACGCACCTTATTGCGCGACAGAAAGGTTGTTCAATATAATACGCACCGCGACGCTCTATCTCAAAAAATAGCATGATACATAGGAATAAATAAAATAATCTAAAAAAAAATAATTTAATTACGGTACATGCGATCGATCTGAAATTTTGATACATTGTTTGTATCATCTGTACGAAACTGCCTGCAAAATTTCAGCTCGCTATCTTGCGAGCAAGTGGGTTAAAAATCGATCAAAAGTTTTGGCGACAAGCAAGCAAGCAAGCAAGGTCCGCCGCAGACACCACGAGTTAATATAAAGGATTTAAAAATAGCTGATAAGATACTTCCTTCTCAATATACTGACATTTACATTTTAAATCTTATCTTTAATTAAATTTTTATGAAATTCGTCAATAAAAAAGACTATTGTGGAAAAGAAAATCGTTTTTATTTATCCAAACCTATGTATGAATAACTGATTGAAATTTTGTCCCAAAAAGTCCATGCGGTAATTGTAGATGAAGTAAAAGCTTCCGGTTATTTCAGCTTGTCAAACTTAACCTATGGCGGATTAAGGGGGGAGGCCTGAACGGGCTAAAGCCAGGGGCCCCCGATGATTTAGGGGCCCCAAAATGTAGTATATTTTATAATAACAATGGACAAATGTTTACACGACTCGCTGAAATTAGGATAAATTAAACAAATTAATAAAATCGTATGTATTATTAAATTATTATTAATCTGATCTATATTCCGATATAATAGTCCTAAAATAGTAATCGGAAAAACCTTTACTTAATTTTGAAAATAAATTTTGAAAAGATAGGTCTTAAGGGCAGTCTTGAAAGACTTGGTAGATGAAATACTCCGGATGTGTAATGGTAGAGAATTCCATTGTTTGGCTGCACAAAAATATTAACGTAGCTTATGTGTATTGTACTGTTATTTATGTGGTTATTATTAAAAGAATGCAGATTTAAATTATTATATGTATGTTATTATCTCCATGTAAAGCGCTGTGAGCCCAGCTCCTTGCTGGGAAACAGCGCTATAAAAATTATCAATTTATTATTATTTATTATTACTAACCACGCCCGACGTTACTTGACTTCGGTGATCTGACGAGAACCGGTATTTTCAACTTGGTATGGCAGCAGACAATGTTAAGGGCCTTTAATTGATATATAGTATTGTTATAGTTAATTTTCTTATTATGTGTAAGTAGGCCATGGCTGTTATGTAGGCCAAGAAAAGAGTGGATGTGTTCTTTTCAATTTTGGTTTCAGGCTTTCTCGCCTCCTCAAGAAATAATCGTAAAATGATCGATCAACGAATGGGAAACATATACGCCCCCCCCCCACCCTTTCAAATGAACAGAATATAAAGTTAAATATGTTATCACGTGACCCTTTATAATAACAAGTGAAATAAGAAATAAACATCAAATATTATAATTTAGTGGCAGTCTATAAAGTACATCACGCTATGTTTGACCATTTTTAAAACCCCACCCCCGTGTCACAAATCTCAGACACCCTCGCCCCCTTAATGTACGTCACACTTTCGAACAAAAATATTTCTTTTATTAACAAAATAATTAAAAATTAATATAAAACACCGTGACGTCACACATGGCCGGAAACCCCCCCCCCTCTCCCCTGTCGAAAACTGTCACACTTTCTTACACCCTTACCACCTTCAGGAGCATGACGTACTATATGGACGGCCCCTTATTTGTATTTGTTCAATATTTGAATCAAGTAAAACAAATAATTACACGAGCGTACTCCCATCAGAACTTTACAATAGTCAGTCAGTAAGAGACGAGGCGAGGGGAGGGCGGTTCGTGACTGCTGAGGTAAAACTAGTAAAATAAAGTAAGAAAGATAGATACAAAACGTTTCCTATCAATTGGCATCTAGTCATACCGTCAACTAGTTTAAAAACACAGACTACTGCATGCCGACAATTATAAAATATGTATTATTTATGTATTGACTTTTTCCCCACTGGGAGATAAACAAAGTCAAGAAAACAACAACAAAACGCTTCTCTCCCTTGTCTAGTGATACAGAGAAGAGAGCAGTCGGCTAGCCGTCTATCATTGGTCGCTTCTTTCACCGGCTAGCCAATCGTTGCTTCGCCCGCCATGTTAACTGAGGCAAGGGGTGGAGGCAATCAGTGGCAAGCACTAAACAGATATCTCTATAAAAGCAATTAATTTGGTCACGTTTGAATCATATAAAGCATAATTACATACATGTACGAATGTGCTGTGCAATTGAACATTAATATTTTAGTTTTGGAAATAAAATGGTCTTCTTGTACCATTTGATTATTACTATTATTAGTATGCTGCATGGTACCAAACATATTTTTACCTTAAAAGGGCATATCTCTGTTTCACACAAGATTGTAACTAACAGATAAAACTGATAAATAACTTGGCAAATAAAACTTTAAATAACCAGCTACTGATACTGGGGAAAAGGGTCAGCACACTCCCGCTACAAAGTTATGGTTGCCAGATGACCGGTTTTGTACCGGACTGTCCGGTATTATCGTTATTTGTCCAGTGGAAAAATGTAAGTAATACCGGACATTTTACATTCAATAGTGTGCCTTCGACAAAATTCGACACTAATGTCCGATATTTTTGAGACAGCCATCTGGCTACCCTATACAAAGTGCGGGTATATTTCTTGTTACATAAATATATATATAATTTTGTTTTATTTAGTTGAAATAGAATCAAGGGAAATAACTTGTTTGAAAATGTATTATATTTTGTTTCAAAGGATACAACTTTTTATTGGCTGATATATAATTTATTCAATTTAAACTTTTTAAAAAAAGAAATTAAATAATTATAAAACTAATAACATGATATAATGTCCACGTCATTATTTATTTCTAAGCATTTGATTAACTAGTTGAAAACTTAGTATTTTGGACATAATAATATGTATCCTTTTTTCAGGAATACATGTGCCGTCCTGTAGCATCCCTTTTCTAACTTTACATCCGAGTGGCTCGCCACTTGACGTCAATCCCAATAATTATCGATCAAATGTCAGTGAATTACTAGTTATCGACTTGTCCCATTGTCTTAGTTCTATTTATAAATATTAGAACGTTTATACAATTAGTACATTCATTGGAAAAAATAATGATTGCGTTTTTCCCCATGTCGTTCACATAGCTACATAATTTCTGTTACTCTCTCATTGTGGCAACAATATTGATGTTACACAATTTTATATACGATATATGTATATTATATTTAATAATTTAGATTAATTTTAATTAAAAGTGTATTTCTTTGAAGTGTAAATTTAAAAGCTTTTAAAATAAATATTTTTCTAGTATATATGTTTTGTAAGAAATATATTTTTTTTATACTTGAATAAAATAAAGATTATAATAGTAAATATAACTTTAATAAACACCATACAAAATATTAAAAAAGTATCCATTGCTATTAAAGTGACAATACTTTAACTCATGCTGTCGTATATTACTTATTTTAATCTTCAATATATGTTTTCGAAGTTTTAATTATTAGTAAAATATTTTTTAAAGTAATATAGTAGTACATGAGAGCCCTGCCACAAGATAACCGATGTAACAGTACAGATCAACAGCCTGACCAGAAGATAACCGGTGTAATAGTGCAGATCAACAACCTGACCAGAAGATAACCAGTGTAACAGTACAGATCAACAACCTGACCAGCAGATAACCGGTGTAACAGTACAGATCAACAACCTGACCAGAAGATAACCAGTGTAACAGTACAGATCAACAACCTGACCAGAAGATAACCAGTGTAACAGTACAGATCAACAACCTGACCAGAAGATAACCAGTGTAACAGTACAGATCAACAACCTGACCAGCAGATAACCGGTGTAACAGTACAGATCAACAACCTGACCAGAAGATAACCGCTGTAACAGTACAGATAAACAAACTGACCAGAAGATAACCGGTGTAACAGTTAGGGCTGTCAATTTTGTTGAAAAAAGCTTTTCGGGTACCCGTGTAAATTTCTAACGGGTACCCGGGTTACCCGTTCTAAACGTCGCATAATTTTCCCCGTCATGATCGCTATACAATACAACCTAGCCACCATCCATGCACCTCATTTCACACAGTAGTAGTAGCCAACGACTTGCTTCCAGTAACATACTATTACTAATGCACTACAATTACCGGTTTAACTATAATGCACTAAAAACTGTTATTCAATTCCTGCTGTAAATGCATTCGTCATACTCATAAACTAAAACTTCATTAAACTGAACATGCAAACAAAATGTCAACAGCAATGACGTAACGTTCAGTGTCATACCTTGAATGTTAATATCCACTTGGCGTCGGTAGTCGATGCTAAGGGCGATGAAGGACGCAATACTGCGGTAAATCTCAAGTTATCGTGCTTTGGTAAGTGGTGCTGCTTTTGTTGACACCAAAAATTTTCTGATTTTGGGTGGATCGGCGGTTTGTTTATCAAAATAAATTTTATGAATAATGTTCAGATGGCGCTTTATTGCGTTGGGTTGCAACCTTTCGCAGACACAATTTCATTACAACGGTTGCATTTTGCCGTGTCGCTGTCAACTCGATTGGCCTGATTACACACAACGTCGTATCCATCTTATTAACTTTGGGTGTAATATTAATATCAATTTTTGGGCTAGGCAAACACGTGTCAATGAACATAAGAAACACAAGCGAATGCAATGGGTGTGGGTTTGAGCAGTGCCTCTTAAAGTTGGGGTCCGCGGAAGTTATCAAGAAAGAAGAGAAAAATATAATTATAATCCTACAATTGCTACCAATAATACTAACCCTATAGAATTTGTCCTTTTTTACAATAAGAGAATAAATGAATGAAATAAAAGGAAATAAAATACATTTCGGTACCATGTAAGTACAGGGAAATTAGTGCACCGGTTCCTAGTGCAATGGAAAAATTCCTGCCGGACCACCATACTAAAATGTTTGAGAAGCACTGGGTTATAGGAGTAAAGAGTGGAATGGGGGGGGGGTAGAATAACCGACATTAGATAGTATCAATCGGTGACCGACTGTCGGCTATTTCAAAGCAAAGTTAGTTTCAAAGCAGTGTGTGTTAATGAACAAAAAACAAACACGGCATATTTCGTTTCTATGCAGTCCATCCTCCCAGCCGACGTCTTACACATCTTACACTGTTAGTAACTATTTAATTTATTAAATTTAAATACTGACGACCTTGTAGCATTATTAACATCTGTTTTTCTAGGTCAGCACGTGTTAATGAACACAAGAAGTAGGAGCTAATGAATGGGTGTGGGTTATAGGAGTGAAGGGAGGAGAGGGGGGTTAAAACTCGCGTTGTTTTGATTTCTCCGTGCTGCAGTTTGTTTCCGTTCTTTCCCCCGTCATTTTGCACTATGCATGAGCAATTCTGCGGCGGATGCTACGCCGCGGGGCGTATCTATTTCTAATAATTATTTTTAGGGGTGTATAGGATTCATTTTTATAAAATCTGGCCGTAGCCGGATTTGCTGGATTTATAAAGTGAGATCCGGCTGGAAACCGGAGCGAGATTTACAAATACAAAAACACTATAACATACTACATCACTTGGAGTCACTCGAATGTTCATTACTGCAGTTCAATACTATAGACATGACAATGATGACACACACTCATATTAAATCATTGTAATGTAAAGTAATGACATTAGAAAAGGTAATATTAAGTTCAAATGTTCAAGATGAAACACATTATGCTAATTTAAAAATTTTTTTTTAGTTTTCAGTTTCAGTTTTTAGTTTTCACGTTTTCAGTTGACAAATTTTTCAGCTTAGTTACAACTCGCAACATTAGTGACAGTTTAAAGTTAATACCAAAGCAGACACATACCGACATACCTCTGTATTCAAGTCCACAAACTCAAGAAGTAATGCACCACTGAAATTCAAACTGGAGCCGAAGCCGGAGCCGGATTTGTAAAAATGGCAAGATTCCGGATTTACCGAAGCCGGAGCCGAAATTCGGTATATTCCTAATTATTTTACATTTAATTATTTTTTTAAAATTTGGAGTTACCCCGCTTAGCAATTGCATATGATTGAGAAGGAAAATTTAGCCAAATAAAAGAAACAGTTTTTTAAGGAAATTAATTCAACCGTAAAAATATGAGACCAATTAAAACATAAATTAAACGTTTATAATACATGATGTTTTAACTTTGTCTTAGCTAAATTTGTTTTGCTTATAAGTTTACTTTAACTGACGTTAAAATTATATTTAAAAAAAAATTAACTGTATGGAAAATGTCTCAATAATTTGTAAAGGTAGACCAATAAAATACAATTTTTAGTTTGGAAAATATATTTGAAAAGATCAGAAATCACATAGCACATTGAGTCCACAATATAAAATAAGTAATAAAAACTCCAGGTTGTATTTAAGCGAAATTTCCAACAATTTTTTTCAAAGGAAATCATTCTACATTACATTAAAAGCATTTCAAATCAATAATGATGAAAGTAACAAAAGAATTTCAATTGCATATTGCTGCTAAAATTACGGGAATCGAAAAAAAAAGAGATTTTCAAAAAATTTCTACTCCAAAATTGTTCTAAATATTATTAACTATCGTTTGGCGTTTGTTAAAACCCGATAGATGTTATAGTTAGCGAGAAATTGACAAAATACTGATTTTTTTTCGTTTTTTGGGAATTATTTTTGCCTGTGCACATCCTGTGGACCTCATTAACATATTTGCAAAAAGACCCGAACCCTCTCTCAGGTATGGTTCCGTAGTAGTTGCTGGTGAAAGCTCGAACAGACATCCATACAGGACAGACTTTTCACATATATAAACGCATTTTGTCCCATGGGAAAATTGCGCTAAAAATTGGTGTCTGAAGGGTGACGTATTTAATTTTGGAATTGTATTCATCATATTACGAGACGAAATGATGCCGCAGTCATGTGGAGGAATCGTATCAAAGATCAAAGGTCAGCTGAACACCATCCTAGAAACCATTTTTCAGTTTTGAGCACTTGTTTAAATTAAGCAAATGGTGCATTAGACCTACCTAAATGCAATTGAAAACTGTTGCCAGTTTTTAAAAAAAAATTCTCTATTAACTACTGATTGCAGATTAAAGACAGTAGAGTGCGAAAGGAATGTAGAACGGTAAGTAAGGTATACTGTATGTAGCTTAATTTAATTACGTTCATTGTTTGTCATGAAAGTAGATATTGTGGTTAAGATCAGTGGTTCCCAAACTTTTTTGGCCTACCGCCCCTTTTCCAGTAAAAAATATTACTCATCGCCTCCCCCACACTTTTACTAAATTTTTAAAAAAATATAATTTTTAACAAAAATTAAAAAGAATAATATATATCTATTAATGTTTCTGCCTTTGTCGTAAAATATAGTAAGGAAAGGTGTAAATTAGAAACATTGAAGTTTGAAATTATGAAACTAGTTAGGGGCCGTCCATAAAGTACGTCATGCCTTTTTCAACCATTTTTAACCCCCTCCCGCCTGTCACAAATCTCGGAACCCTCCTCCCCCAAAAAAGTACGTCACACTTTTGATAAAAAAAATTTCTGTTAACAAAATTAACATTTAATTTAAAACACCGTGACGTCACATATGGCCGGACAGCTCCGTCCCCCTGTGATAAACTGTCTCTCTTTCTTACACCCTCTCCCGTACTTTATGGACGGCCCCTTATTTAACTCAATATAGAAAGGTAACACACACACAAAATAATAATAAATAAGTTAATTAAAATATTCGAAATCATTTTACTAAGGTGATAACAATGAACCTGGTGTGCTGCTACCAATTCAACAATCGACGGCTCTATTTTCTTTAGCAGTTAGCAATTTGTTATTTGCATTCGGTTTCTTTTTTGTTGTTTTATTTGTTGTTGTCTGTTAATAAATTGGTTAACGCACTGAATCCATTTTCCATGAAGGAAATGTAAAAACGAACTTTAAATTACAGCCCTTAATTCAGAATAATCCGTAGTGATCTTCTATTCCAGCCAGAATTGTTGGTTGCCGCTTTTGAATTTAAATTTCAATTCACGGGTTTAGATTATTCTGTACAAACTATTCCTAAGAATAGAGATCGAAATAAAGTGGCATGCCACTTAATAGACATATACTGTAACAGTATATTTAAATACACCTTCAATCATACAGTCGGTACCGATGAGGTTTTTTAAGTATATATTCTACAATAAGTATGTTCATTTTATATAGCTTAAAAATTACATTTAATTTAGAAAGTTCTATATATTAACTTAAAAAATAATCATAGCTAACATATATTTAATTGTCATTGAAAGGAATAAAATGGTGCATTACAAAAAGTTATAAATTATAATGTACATTATCATAAACGTTTATTTTATAATATAAATTTAAAATAATTTTTTTACTCTAGAATTATTTCCCTTTTAAGAAATGTGTCTTAAAAATGCAGAAGTTTTTATAATATTATGCGCTAAGACGGGGTTAACTCCCGTTTTAAAAAAAAATAAAATGTAGTCGTGAAATTATAAACATTTTGTCTCGAGATTAACAGAGCGCATTTTACGCTGTCAAATATTTTATGATTTGACGTCATTGTTTGATCTATTTTTGATGTATTTAACGGCAGAGTTATAAAACTCATTTTAAAAGAAAGTTTTGATAGATTTCTTGAATAATGTAGTGGCATGGCCTCTAAAGGATTTTCTAATTAATCCACATATTTTATTGAACAATTTTAATCGGGTAAATTTACCGAAAAACACCCAATATTTATTTGCATATAAAGTTTCGAACAGTGAAGTCGCACATAGAAACAAATTTAACCACACTTATCTTTAATTATTTTGTATGATTAGAATTCTTAGAATATAATTTATACATTAATAAAATTAGATAATTAAATTTAAAGTAGGGACTGTTTCTTGTTTACATGATATTATTGAATTCATGTTACATTTTATAATCTAATATATAAAGATGAAAGTTTGTGTGTTTGTTTGTTACCAATGGAATTCCACACCGTTGCACCCAGGATGCTGAAATTTTGCATGGGGCTCTCATTCGACCCTAGACAGGTCGTAGGCTATGTTTCAACCCCAGGTGACCACCCCTAGGGTAAGGGGGCCCATAATCAGAAAATGTAGAGCCAAATAAAGACAAAATAAATTCTCATTTCGATATTGAACAGCTTCATGCGGGCATTCAAAACGAGTTCATTTTGGTGCGTTATTTTTTACAATACTTTATTTTTAGCTGTGAGCTTTCAAAAATCTTTTATTGTCAAATTACGGTGCGCACCTTTTCGTGTACGCATCTAAAAGTGAGCAGTGTAATTTTATTATAATAATATTCATATTTGTTTTGGCCTTGCGGTACAAAACAGTGACCTTTTATACAAATACTTTCTTGATATATTATAGATCTGTTAAAACTATTTCATTACATTTGTCACACGATATATGGTATTTATTTTTAAATTAAGAGTTTTTTTAATGTTGTTTCTAATGACTCAAATTTTAATTTAAACAAATACTAATTATGTGAGGGTATTTTATGTGGAAAGAAATTGCCCAAGTCAAAAAAGCTTAATCGTAATTTAGAGGAACTAAACGTTTGTTTTTCTTAAAATTTGTTGCGTGTTCTATATTAATTTTTCTTGCTTATTTTACTTGCTCAATCCCTTAAATTTAATTATTAAAGTTAATCATCAATGAATATTACATGCATATAAAAGCCTACGACCAATGCTGTGTTTTTTTTATAACATAAGCTCTATAAATTTACAATTTAAACCTTTCTATCGGACTTATAAACATAGGCATATTAAACTCAATACAAGTGAACCTATAAGCAATTAATTAAGTTGGGCGGCGTATTGAATATGCCATGGTCATCACGCTGTAGCGGAATAACAAAAGCCATTTTAAAAATAGATGTTTAGTCAAATATAGCATCTTTTTTTTTCCTATTTCGCAAATAATTTATTTATTTTTCAGAAACTAAATCTGGTGTTTGAAATATAATTTACAAACTATGATGTCCCATCGGGAAACATGGTCAAAAACATACTTGAATTCCTTTTTAAAATTATACCTATTACATAAAAGCCGTAAATTTAAATCGTATAACATAGAGACAAATATAAAAAAGCATTATATATCATTTCCATATTAAAACACTAATAAATAAAGACTATCAAAAAGTATACAATTTATTTTTGGAGCAGTACTGCATTACAAGACTTCATTTTAAGCGCCCGCCTTTAAATTAACTTTCATTGACTAAAAATTGACTATAATTTTTTCACTTTTGTCCCTTTCTACAAAACGGTCCCATTTAGCGATGGATTCCAAAATCTTATATGTTGCTGTTTCACCAAGGGATTCAATTCTTTTTTGATTCCCGTTTTCAGATAAGACATTATATTTTGTAAAAACAATTTTCCTGTTTTTGTTTCTGGAAATTAGATAAAGGGCGATTTTTACTCATTACTTTTAGTTCAGAGTTCAGTCGTGCTTAATTGTTTTTAGTATGATTCGTAAATTTTAAAGACTTTTAGTCAAATGGGAAGTTGGACCATTAGTGAGAGTGGGCTTAGGCTTTTATTAGTATAGAAAAGGGGAGGGCACTAAATGAAGTTAATCAAGAGAAATACAAAAAAATAAGAAGAAAGTAAATCGTTGCATACACATACATACTTAACAAATAACTATTTCAATATTTTCAACAACATAATAAAACTTGCTCATTACTATAAACTTACTTATTAAAGTTAAGAATCAATGATCTTGACATGCATATAAAGGCCTAGGACCTATGTTGTCATTTCATGTTTACATAATTTTATGTTTACATAAGCTAAACAAATTAACTATTTAAACTTTAGCTAACGAACTTATTAAGAAAGTCATTAAACTTAACACAAGTGAACCTAAAGATCACTAATTCCGTGTAGTTAGAAGCATAAAACTCTGGGTGGTTGTTAAGTACACTTCCGTGGTAGTAACGAGCAAAAAAATATTTAAATATCAATTTTCATATAGCCCACATAATGAAAAAAACGTCTTTGTGCCCCCGGCCCCCATGACTGAATTGCAACTTTTTTACACAAATGATCGTCGTGAGAGGCTACTCAACAACTTCCCAAAGTTTCATGCTTCTACCTACACGCGAAGTTGGAGAATTCAATTATTGATGAGTCAGTTTTTTATATAAGAAAAAAACTACATAGCCTATGACCTGTCCCGGGTCAAATGAGGGTCCCATGCAAAATTTCAGCACCTAGGTCCAACGGTGTGGCATTCTATGAGTAACAAAACAAACAAAAGAAACAAACAAACAAACTTTCATCTTTATATATTAGATGGGGTTTTCCCGCTTTGGGAATGTCAATGTTTGACTTTTTGCACAGTGCGCACTATTTTGACACATGCTTGGTGTGACGTAGTTTGGTGTGGGATGACGTCAATAGAGAGATATGCTAGAGGGACGATTTTGTAGTGGAGAGCACGCACAGTGTTGTTATCATTTTGCCTTGAAGGATTTCTTTGTTCAATTAAAATATTAATTCTTCTGATGGTGTTTTTACTTATTGAGTTGAAGCCTTGTGAGTCATAAAAATCATTAGAACTTGACATTCTTAAGAAGAACAAATGAAATTAATCTCTTTAGAATGTGTTTTTTAAAGATTTTACAATAACTAACCTTACCTAACCAAACTTGAAGTAGTTAACAAGTTTATATATTAGCCTATCTAATACCTTTCAGCCATTTAGTGGTGCTAATAGAATAAATTAAATTCATCTGTTCATTGATGTTTAGAAGGATGAATTAAATACATATATTTATTGATCCAATGAAGGTTAAATTAAATTAATCTCTTCTGAATATTTTTTTTGGATCTTATAATCAATACAAAAGTATCACTAAACAAATTATATATCCAAACCTTAAATTAACACTTCACCTGTTTTACAAATGTCTAAACACAATTGATGTGTCCGAATTAAACAAATAGTCATGGGGTAGCAAAATTTAAACTAATTTAATAATTTACTTATAAGTTACTTATTTATCTAAGTTACTTATAAGTTTATTGATGCTAAAAGGGGGGGGGGAGAAAAAACCTTCATTATGGTATTTAAGAAGAAAGTTTAACAAAGGGAAATAATTAAAAGCAGTTGTACTCTAAAACAATATATAAGCTATTATGTTCCAATCTTTCTTCAGAGAAATCATGCCCCCAAAAAGAAAAACTCAATTAGGTCATGTTTCTAAAACGGCAAAGAAGCAAGCCTTACATAGAGAAAATGAAACAAATGAACAAACACAGGCAAGACTTGCTGTTGAGAGAGAAAGAGTTTCAATCAGAAGAGCTAATGAAACCAGTGAACAAACACAGGCAAGACTTGATGATGAGAGAGAAAGAGTTTCCATCAGAAGAGCTAATGAAACCAGTGAACAAACACAGGCAAGACTTGATGATAAGAGAGAAAGAGTTTCAATCAGAAGAGCTAATGAAACCAGTGAACAAACACAGGCAAGACTTGATGATGAGAGAGAAAGAGTTTCAATCAAAAGAGCTAATGAAACCAATAAACAAACACAGGCAAGACTTGATGAAAAAAGAGTCAGATCTTCAATGAGAAGAGCAAATGCAACAAATGAACAAACCCAAATAAGACTTGCAGACCAGAGAAATGGAAATTTAAACAGAAGAAGAAATGAAATGCAGCAAGACCTAAAAGGTGCTGCTCATCAATATGACCCAGATATTCCATACCATCAACATGAAAAGGTCAACATTGGTGAGATGAACTTGATCTGCAAGCATTGCAGTGCATTTAAATGGAAAGATGAGCACCCTGGAATGTGCTGTTCCAATGGCAAAGTTAAACTAGAGACTCTGCAACATCCACCTGAGCCACTTGATCATTTGCTTCAAGGTGTATCTCAAACGTCTAAACGCTTCCTAGCCAACATCAGAAAATACAACTCATGCTTTCAAATGACATCTTTTGGTGCCAGCAAAGAAATTCGTGAACAAGGATTCATGCCAACATTTAAAGTTCAAGGCCAAATTTATCACAGGGCTGGATCTCTGCTGCCAGCTGAAGGCGAACCTCAGTTTCTGCAGATCTATTTCATGGGAGACCAAGCTAGAGAAGTCCAACAAAGATGTGCGAACTTTCCAGACTTGCAACAAAATATTGTTTTGGAGTTGCAAGAACTCCTACATGCAAACAATGCCTACCTTCACATTTTTAAGACAGCTCTAGAAAGAATGCCAACTGATGAATACAAAGTTGTGATACGAGCTGACAAAGCACCAAGACATGAACACCAAAGGCGGTTCAATGTACCAACATTTGATGAAGTGGCCATTGTCCATGGTAGGAAATGAATTTGACAGACGTGACATTGTCCTTCAAAAGCGAAACAACCTTCTCCAAAGAGTTGCAGAAACTCATCGCTCTTATGATGCTCTGCAATACCCCCTAATGTTTTGGCAAGGTGAAGATGGGTACTCCTTTGGCATTCCTCAGACAAACCAATACACGGGAAACAATGTTTTGGGTAAAAAGGTTACAGCAATGGACTTTTATGCATATCGAATCATGATTCGCAGTGGTGAAGATAACCATCTCTTGAAATTTAGACAGCTGTTCCATCAATTCATCGTAGATATGTACGCGAAAATTGAAAGTGAACGCTTGCTCTACATCCGTCTAAATCAAAAGAAGCTGAGAGTTGAAGACTACATTCACCTCAGAGATGCCATTGCAAATGATGCCAATCCAAATGATCTGGGGAAAACTGGTTATCTTGCCAGCAACATTTACAGGAAGTCCAAGACACATGCATGAGTACACTCAAGATGCTATGACTATGTCAGAAATTATGGAAGGCCAGATTTGTTTATCACCTTTACATGCAATCCACTATGGCTAGAAATTCAGGCTCATCTTTTACCTGGCCAATCAGCAGTGGATCGACATGATTTGGTTGCTAGAGTCTTCAAACGAAAACTATCAAAATTAATGGGAGTCATTACAAAAAGTCATGTCTATGGTGAAACGAGATGCTGGATGTACTCAATTGAATGGCAGAAGAGAGGCTTACCCCATGCACACATCCTAATCTGGCTGATGAAAAAAATTACGACCTAATCAAATTGACAATGTAATCTCAGCAGAAATACCAAACTCTACACAAGATAATTTTTTGTTTGAAATTGTTGTGAAAAATATGCTGCATGGACCCTGTGGAAACTTGAACAGAAACTCTGCTTGCATGGTTGATGGGAAATGCTCAAAAAATATCCAAGGAATTTGATACAAGAAACTAAAACTGGTGAAGATGGCTATCCTGTGTACAGACGCCGTAAACCAGGAGATGATGGTTTTACTGCAAAAATCAAAATGAAGGTTGGTTCAACATATCAAGAAATAGAAATGGACAACAGATGGGTGGTTCCCTACACTCCAATTTTGACAAAAATGTTTCAAGCTCACATAAATGTCGAATCTTGCCAATCTGTCAAGGCCATCAAATACATCTGCAAGTACGTCAATAAAGGAAGTGACCAGGCCGTTTTTGGTCTTGAAGGAAACCAAGAGAATCCAGATGAGGTGCAAAAATTTCTAATGGGTCGTTACATCAGCAGTAAGGAAGCAGTCTGGAGAATTTTGAATTTCCAAATTCATGAACGGTATCCAACAGTTGTTCACTTGAGTGTTCATCTTGAAAATGGGCAAAGAGTATACTTCAACCAAGAAAATATATATCATCAAATTCTGGAGCCACCAAGAACAACTTTGACAGCTTTTTTTCAACTGTGCCAACAAGACGACTTTGCAAAAATCATTCTCTATTGTGTGGTTCCAAGGTACTATACTTGGAATGCTTCTCAAAAATTATTTAAACGCCGAAAACAAGGAGCAGATGTTGAATATCATGCAGGGATAAAATCTTCAGATGCATTGGGACGTGTGTACACCGTTCACCCATCTAATGCAGAATGCTTCTTTTTGAGGATGCTACTTCATGTTGTTAGAGGACCAACATCCTACACTGACTTAAAAACTTTTGATGGTCATGTGTGTGCTACATTTAGGGAAGCTTGCCAAATGCAAGGGCTACTAGAAAACGATCACCATTGGGTCTTGACCATGGAGGAGGCATGTACATCTCAATCACCTACCCGTTTGAGACATCTGTTTTCAATTTTGCTGACAACATGCTCTGTTTCTAATCCACTTGCTCTCTGGGATACATTTAAAACAGATTTGAGTGAGGACATTATGTTGCAAACCAAGAGAGAGAATCAAACACTGCTAATTGAGTTCTCTAATGAGATTTACAAAAGGTGTCTTATGTTGTTGGAGGATTTGTGTGTATCAATGTCAGGAAGGAACCTTGACCAGTTTGGGTTACCAACGCCTCAAAGAAATGAAAACAATCTTCAGAATAGTGAAATTCTACGAGAACAAAATTATAACACAAATGAATTGATGGCCTATGTCTCATAAAATCAACGACGTTTAGTTAAGGATCAAAGAGCTGCCTACATTCACATCTTAGAACTGGTTACCTCAAAAAAAGGTGGAATCATATTCCTTGATGCTCCAGGAGGTACAGGTAAAACATTTGTGATCAATTTGCTCTTGGCTACAATCAGACGAGACAAAGGTATTGCTCTAGCCGTTGCTTATTCTGGCATAGCATCAACATTGCTTGCAGGAGCTCATTCTGCCTTCAAGTTACCTTTGAACATGAACCATTCTGAGAATGTAACCTGCAACATATCAAAAGGATCAGGAAAGGCCAAGGTACTAGAACAGTGTTCTCTCATTGTCTGGGATGAGTGTACAATGTCACACAAGCGAGCTCTTGAAGCCTTGAACAACACTCTTCAGGATTTAAAAGGAAACACAAAACTAATGGGAGGAACAGTTGTGGTATTACCTGGAGATTTTCGACAAACTTTGCCTGTCATTCCAAGGTCAACACCAAGCGATGAGTTGAATGCCTTCCTCAAAGCTTCAACTCTGTGGAAACAGGTCAAGAAAATGACTCTGACCACCAACATGAGAGTCCATTTACATGGAGATAATGCAGCAGGCTACTTCTCACATCAATTGCTTCAACTTGGCGATGGAAAGTGGCAGGTAGACCCAGCATCAGGAACAGTTTCTTTCCCATCAAATTTTTGCACTGTAGCAAAGTCACTTGAAGAGTTGAAACTTGCCGTTTTTCCAAACATCCAAGACCAGTTTAAAAATCCTGAGTGGTTGTGCGAAAGGGCCATTCTTGCTCCAAAGAATTCAAGTGTCAACAGCATCAATTCTCAAATTCACAATTTTCTACCAGGCATTTCAAAAAACTACAAATCTATTGATACGGTTACAGATCCGGCCCAAGCTGTTTACTATCCAACAGAATTTTTGAATTCATTAGATCCTCCTGGCATGCCATCACATAACTTGGAACTTAAAATCGGAGCTCCTATCATACTTCTGAGAAATTTGGATCCCCCTAAACTATGCAATGGAACACGATTGAGCATCAAGCATCTCTTACCTCATGTAATAGAAGCCACAATTTTGACAGGCTGCGCCAAGGGAGAAGATGTCTTCATCCCAAGAATTCCACTCATACCAACAGATATGCCTTTTGATTTCAAGCGCCTCCAGTTTCCAATCAGGCTTGCATTTGCCATGTCTATCAACAAGGCACAGGGACAGTCTTTAAAAGTGGCAGGCATTGTACTTGAGGAAGCATGCTTTGCCCACGGACAGCTATATGTGGCATGTTCTAGAGTTGGGTCACCAACAAATCTTTTCATTTTTGCACCAGAAGGAAAAACCAAAAATATAGTCTATCGACAAGCCTTAATGTAAGCAATATATAAATTACATGTACTTATTTTTAATTACATTTCAATTTATTTTTTAAATTGTTTTCCAATGAATGAAGTGAAATAAATTTTTTTTCATCTGTGGACTATTATTTTAATCGTGCGACGCCGGGTAACCCGGCTAGTAGAACTATATAATGATAGTTAAATTTATAGAATATGCTTAGTGGTTAACATGAGTATTCCTCTAAATAAAATTCTTTGTTGACATCAGGGGATGATTAAGATTGCACTTGGCCACTTGATGCAGTTCCAGAAGGGGCCCGGTCCAGCCATGGTCAATTTCAATAAAATGAATGATAGCTACTAATGTGAGAATGTAACTTGTAAGTAAGAGTGTAAGAAAAACAAAGAATTTATAGAAGTAAATTTAATGTATATAAAGTTACACGAATCCAAACTACATTAAAATATTTGTTTTTGCATATTTCAACCTTGAACCTACGTTTGTGGCCTCTCCTACTGGCGTAGTTGTCAATTAAGTCAGTAACGCTGAGTGAGCGTACGGTTTTTCTTTCAGTGTGCTTTTGAGAGAACAGACTTATACGTTTAAGTCTCATGTAACTTCTAACTTCATTGTTATTATTTTTAACTTGAAAATGATCGCTCTCGGTTGCACTTTGATGTATTTATAGAGAGATAGATATGAAGTGCAAAGTTGACGTTCGGAAAGGATTGTGTAAAATTTACCTCATCCAAAAACAGCAACATCGTTAGCTCTGTGCATGTGTTTCTGAGGTCCTGATTGTGCTTCTTCCTGTCACTGACCCTTGACCTGCGGCTGTACAATCTTTGTTGTGAAGGGTTCTGAAAAATGGACTAAATCTGAAAAAAGTGTTCTTCAAAATCACTGAAATATTCTTCCATTATCGTGGCTGCTGCCCCTCGGATGGCGTCATTGCTGAACCAAGTTAATTTTCAGAAAGCTAATTTTCTCGTCTGCTGCCCTTCGGATGGCGTCATTGCTGAGCTCAGTTATTTGTAAGAAAGCTAAATTTCTGGAAAGTCCCTATAGTGTTCTCCAGATTTAGACATGACAGCACCAGTGCTGCCAGCGCTAGATTATTCAACCTAGATCTAGGTTTTTTCGACCTTGTCTAGGTTTCTAGGTTTTTTATTTCAAAAACAGCCATAATGTAGGTTTTTCTTAAAAAAAATTAAATAAACGATATTTAAGTACAAAAAATAATAAATTTGTGCAATTAATATGCTAAATAAATTCGAATTTTCAAACACAAAATTAAGCATTAGATGGCAACAGTTTTTTCACATGCTCTGTCATGTTTTATTATGATATATATAGCTCTACCCCACTGAATTCGAAAGATGGCACTGCTGCGGTGCCATCTGTCTAAAGAAATCTGGTACACGATAAAACAGCTTGAATGAGCCAAAATATTCAATTTTATTAGACTTTATGACAAACTTAACAGCTCTACCATTTCTCCTGCCTGCGTTGAGAGAATATTCTCTCAAGTATTCATGGTATAAACCAAAGATAATCTAATACAACCCTCAGATAGACATAGTTATAAAAACACTTTCCTATTCCGTATGCAACAACAAACACAAAAACAAATATCGTTCTTGTCGTCCAGGATTCGGATCGATTCTTTATCGATCAAACGAGGAAAACCAAAACGCTATCAACATTTAAAAATCAAATAAAAATGAAAGACTAGACATAAACAATGGATAAAGGTGGGACTCATTAATATTCTGTATTAAAGAGGCAATGTAATAGATAAAATAAGAATTATCCCAAGAATGCTGATAATATTGCCAATAAGATTTATAAGGAAGATGACATAAGTGATGACTAAATGAAGATGTAAGTATATTTTACAAATATTTATGTGCAACATACCTTAGGGACGTCCATAAATGAAAAATGCATCTAAAAGGGTGGGGGTCACAATTTATTAAGATGTGTGACAAGGGGAGGGAGGTGTTTAAGAACTGTGACGTCACAAAAATGTACAACTTTAAATGAAAGTGAAAGCGCCACTTAAATTTGATTGCTTACAATAAATTTATTAAATGACGTCTAAAATGGCTCCGCGCGAGTTACGATATTAGAATGCAGGATTACACTAAATACATACTTAAATAACATAAAATTTATTTGAAACATGCTAAATTTTAAGAAGGAAATAGGGCTTTTTTATTTGTGTGTGTGTGGGGGGGGGGAGACCTTTTGTTACGTCATATTTGTTATTATTTAGCGTGTCTAGGTTTTTTCTTTCGGATCTAGGTTTTCTTTTGACATGTTGGCTAGGTTTTCCCCAAAATTGTCACTGGCAGCGCTGTTTAAGAACTCAGTGTAGACTTCGTTTATGACAACAAGAACAGTTTAGGAAAATTTGTCCCTAAAAAGGGACCGAACACAAGTGCCTTAGCACTCGAAATAATCTATGGCATACTTATACATACGTTACGAGAAAATGTTTTTATAAAATATATATTTTTTTAAAACATAAAAGTTTTAGTTTTGATGACCTTACATTAAATAAAAATAACATACTAATAAATCTATAAATTTGTTAACTCTCTGCAATTTTTTAAATTTATTTTTAAAAACACCTTTAATACTTTAATTGCATATCTACCAATCAAATATATTTTTCTTATATATGCAATTACAAACTAAATACATATTATAATGTAAACTATTGAATGATTTCCCTTTGAACAAATTGTGTATGTTTTAAATAGATTTATATTATAAAATTTAAATTATCCTTGTATTATTTGGTTATATTTAGTAGTACTTTTATAATATTTATAAAATGAAAATCTAATTGAGTCTTTTCCCTAACTGACATTTTAAAAATTAATTTTTACACAAAAAGCAAAATCTGAATGAGGTCTAAACGTTAATATCTCTTAGTATCAATATTTAAAAGTTGATTTCATTTCATTTAACACACTTTTATTTTTTTTACAAATTTAACAAACAATATACGTGATTATATACGAAATAATATTTAATATTATTATAAATCTTTGGCTCTGGATTTCGCCGCAGCTAAGTTTTTATTTCTTTATATTTGTTATAGTAGTGTACTATATGTCCATTGAAGAAGACATTTTACTGAAACATTCGCTGTTTGTTACGTCCTGTCAGGCTCACTGATACCCTGTTTACATGTTATCCATCTACTAATCTAAAAGCCTGATTGCAGTCTCACCCACATTTTGTTAAGTGCCTACAACAAGGTTAAGAACGACTGGATTAGTCTCTGTGTATATAACAAATTCAAATCTTTCTTGATCATTTTATTCATATTCTGTTTCAGTTTTATATTCAGATGAAATTTCGATGAATCTCAGAAACTATTGGTGACAATTTCCCACAACTCTAAGTTCTTTAAATTTCATTATTTTCACTTAAACTCCGTTGTAGAGATACCGTATTTTGCACCGTGTAAGACGCTACGGAACATAAGATGCACCCAATTTTAAAGGAGAAAAAGTTAGAAAAAAAGATTCTGAACCAAAGACTATAGTAAAATATTTTATATCAACTGTATAAAGTTAACATCAGTTTAATAACAATTTTGTATCAACCATGTAACATGTGAAGAATTACATTGTATGTTTACTCTCATCAATTGTCAGTAAAGTCAGTAAACAGTGAAAGTAACAGAAATAAGGTGTTGCGCTCATTTATGGACGGCTCCCTTAGGTATTGTTCTACATAACTATTTATAAAATATACTTACATCTGCATTTATTCATCACTTATGACATTTTCCTTATAAATCTTATTTGCCATCTTATCAACTCTTGGAATCACTAATATTTTATCTATTACAGACGCTCCTTCTATACAGAAGATGATTGAGTCCCATGTTTATCCATTATTTATGTCTCGTCTTGCATTTTTATTTGAGTTTTAAATATTGGTCTTCCATGCTTGATCAGGCAGCTCATTCCACTTCTGAATCCCGGACGGAAAGAACAGAATATTTATGTGTTTTTATGTGTTATGTGTTACAACAGAATAGGAAAAGGGTTTTTACAACTAAGTCTATCTGAGTGTTGTATTAGATTAATTATCTTTAGTCTATACTGTATACCGTGTATTCTTGAGAGAATATTCTCTCTACGAAGACAGAAGAAAATGGTAGAGCTGTTATGTTTGTCATTTAACTCTAATAAAATTGAATATTTTGGCTCATTCAAGTTGTTTTATCTGGTACCAGAAATTTTCAGAGAGATTGCGCCACAATTCGAATTCAGTGTCATAGAGCCATAGATATAATAATGTAACATCATAGAGCCATAGATATTATAATGTAACATCATAGAGCCATAGATATAATAATGTAACATCATAGAACCATATATATAATAATGTAACATCATAGAGCGATCGATATAATAATGTAACATCATAGAGCGATCGATATAATAATGTAACATCATAGAGCCATAGATATAATCATGTAACATCATAGAGCCATAGATATAATAATGTAACATCATAGAGCCATAGATATAATCATGTAACATCATAGAACCATATATATAATAATGTAACATCATAGAACCATAGATATAATAATGTAACATCATAGAGCCATAGATACAATAATGTAACACCATAGAGCCATAGATATAATAATGTAACATCATAGAGCCATAGATATAATCATGTAACATCATAGAACCATATATATAATAATGTAACCTCATAGAACCATAGATATAATAATGTAACATCATAGAGCCATAGATACAATAATGTAACACCATAGAGCCATAGATATAATCATGTAACATCATAGAACCATATATATAATAATGTAACATCATAGAACCATAGATATAATAATGTAACCTCATAGAGCCATATATATATAATAATGTAACATCATAGAGCCATAGATATAATAATATAACATCATAGAGCCATACATATATAATGTAACATCATAGAGCCATAGATATAATAATGTAACATCATAGAGCCATAGATATAATAATGTAACATCATAGAGCCATATATATAATAATGTAACATCATAGAGACATAGATATAATAATGTAACATCATAGAGCCATAGATATAATAATGTAACATCATAGAGCCATAGATATAATAATGTAACATCATAGAGCCATAGATATAATAATGTAACATCATAGAGCCATAGATATAATAATGTAACATCATAGAGCCATAGATATAATATTGTAACATCATAGAGCCTTAGATATAATAATGTAACATCATAAAGCCATAGATATAATAATGTAACATTATAGAGCCATAGATATAATAATGTAACATCATAGAGCCATAGATATAATAATGTAACATCATAGAGCCATAGATATAATAATGAAACATCATAGAGCCATAGATATAATAATGTAACATCATAGAGCCATAGATATAATAATGTAACATCATAGAGCCATAGATATAATAATGTAACATCATAGAGCCATAGATATAATAATGTAACATCATAGAGCCATAGATATAATAATGTAACATCATAGAGCCATAGATATAATAATGTAACATCATAGAGCCATAGATATAATAATGTAACATCATAGAGCCATAGATATAATAATGTAACATCATAGAGCCATAGATATAATAATGTAACATCATAGAGCCATAGATAAAATAATATAACATCATAGAGCCATAGATATAATAATGTAACATCATAGAGCCATAGATATAATAATGTAACATCATAGAGCCATAGATATAATAATGTAACATCATAGAGCCATAGATATAATAATGTAACATCATAGAGCCATAGATATAATAATTTATCATCATAGAGCCATAGATATAATAATGTAACATCATAAAGCGGCTAAAATATTGTTGCCATCTACTGCCTATTTTTATTTTTGAAAAATCGAGTTTTTTAGGATGTTAAGTGCACATATTTATTTATTTTGGTACTTTCCAATCGCATATTTACTAATTTTTAAAAAAAAACCTAGATTTTGGCTATTTTTAAAATAAAGAAACCTAGAATCCTAGGCAAAGTTAAAAAAACGTAGATGTAGGTTAAAAGTCTTAAACTGAACAGCATTGATAAAGAAAGGCACGATACACATCCTCATATTGATGTTTATTAATTTCTTTGTGGTTTATGTATGTGTATGTGTATCTGTGTGTGTGTATGAGTGTGGGGTTATTATGTTGTTTGTGTTGTTTTAAATCTGCAATGGGATTTAAATGTTTCATTACCACCCCAAAATTATCTGTGCATATTCGAAAAATAGGAGTCATATAACAGGGCATGATCAAGATTGCTTTCCCTTGGCGCGTCATTTTATCTTTTGTTTAAAAAATTGTAAAACGTTCATGTACTAAGTCTCCTCTGTGGGAAGGTTGCAATATCAAACACACAAAATTTGAGATGTTTGAACAATTTTAGGAAGTTGTGGGGGGGCGGGGGGGGGGTTGCACTAGTTGTGATTATAATGAAGTGTATCATTTAAATGATTATCTTGTCAATTAAGTGTATCATTTAAATGATTATCTTGTCTGTGGGGGGGGGGCGGTGGCACTAATTGTGATTATAATGAAGTATATCATTTAAATGATTATCTTGTCAATTTTCTTGGAAGCAGATGCTAATATCGCTTTTTGTGAGGCGTTTTTTTAAATTTTATTGTGTTGCTGACATGTAATGTGTATTATTTATAGATCCTAGATTTTATTACATTTTACTCACGACATCAGTAGAATAGGACTTGTCATTTCTAAAACTGGAAAACGTCATAAGTCACTGAGTAGTGTTCTGTTTTTAGATTACATTTTAGTGGAACAATGTTTTGAAGCATAAATACAGTTAAATCAATGTGCTCTCAAAATTATTAGAATAATAAATTTACGGAACTGATTTTTTCTTGTTCCAAATAAAAATTAACTGTCTAAAAGCTGTATAAAATTAACGAATAATTAACAAAAAGCTGATGAGATACATCCTTCTTAATATACCTATATACCTAAGTCTCAATCAAAATCATTGTGGTGATGAGAATACACAGACAAAGTGTGTCACTTAATTTCAAACCTTTTTAAGGAAATTTCCTTGGGAAGCCGGTTCAATAATGGGCATGTGTTCCAAGCGTACACGTACAAATGACGTATTTTAATATATTGTAGTGGATGTTATATGTCCCAAATGAGTCTGCATTACCCCCAAGAATTTTCCTTTTGACCCCAGATGAGGTTATTTACCCCTGTTCGCCGACCTCTTTCTTACGGGATTCCCGTCAGTCAATTGAGGGATTTTTAAAAAATCCATTTTAAAAATATTATTTTTAAATAATTTTTGTTCTAAACAAAGACGTTAACCGTGATGATTAATAGTCAATGTTTAATTTGTATGCATTAAAATAAAATATAATCTAAGGATGTTAACACAGTTCGTTTTCTGAAGGCGGGTTACACGTTTTCAAAAAAATGCTTCACGCGGGTTACGATATTACAATGTCGTTCTTCACTAAATAAATAATAAATACTTAAATGACAATAAAAAAGATTTGAAACATACTTATTTTCAAATAGAAAATATGGTGTTTTTTTTCTTTTGTTTTTTTAGGGAAGGGGGGGGGGTTAAAGCTTTGTGACGTATTTTTAAAGGGGGGGGGGTCTAACTTTTGTGACGACGCGTGACGAGGGGGGGAGGGGAGGAGGTAAAAAATCAGCCAAAATCGTGTGACTTCATTTATGGACGGCCCCTTATGTTAATTCTTGCATTTCTTAAAGAGTTTTAAATGTTGTTCGTGTGTTGGTTTTCCTTGTATGTTAAGGAAGCCATTTCATATTCGAATTGCAGATACGTAGTTGTAAGAGATCCCAAGATATTTTAACTTAATGTTAGCTAGAATATTTAGTTTACAATGTAAAGGTGTAATTGTTGCCTACTATTAAACTTGAATGCCATATGCCCTATACCAGTGATGGCAAACCAACCTTTTTTAGGTCCGAGTGACCAAAATTCAACCAAAACCAAATTATTTATAGCAAAGTTATAACTTTATAACACTCCAAGTATACCTGTACATGGGTGTTTGGTTTAGCAAAACAACACAACATTATCTTAAAACTTAAAAGTAAAAACAAATAGAGTTTTCAACGAAAAAAAAAGATTTGTTTTGCGTAAATAATATCATTTTTTTCTATAGTATACATAGTAATAATTCCCCAAACTTTGGCTCATACTTTATTAATTGAGTGCAGCACATGCAGCACTCAGGTTATCTGTCTGTCTGTTTCTTGTGTCACATTTGATCTAATTCAAAGTTGAAAAAAGCTGTTCACAAGCATTAGATGATCCAAAGTAAGAATAGCAGCCCCAAGAGTTTTTATTGATTTAAACTTATTTGGCTTTGAATTTAACTCTTTAAGGATTTTATTTTCATAACTTTAAACTGTGCTGTTCTGTGTGATCTCTTTACACTAGGGCTGTTAACGATTAATTTAAATGTAATTGTTAACGTTTGAAAAATTAACGATTTAATTAATCGTCAATTTCGATTAAAGCCAAAAATTGAAATTTATGGTGTCATAAGTAACATTTATTAAAATACTTGTCGAAAATCGAAATAACACTGGAATGTCTTCTGTATATAAAATCTTTTAACCAACAAGGCAAACAGACAAGTGTATTGATATTATTTAGTTGAAGTGATGAGCGGGTCTTAATGACAATGTAACCAGCCGAGCTGAAAAATCGTTTACATAGCCTTAGATTGTCTCAATTGAAGTTCCTGATACTGTAGTGCAGTGGTTCCCAGAAAGGTCCGTACGGACCCCCAGGGGTCCCCGGTACCATTCAGGGGGTCCGTAGAAAATTAGAATTGATTGGGGGTCCCTGGATAATGTCAGGGGATCCGTGCAAGGTTTACTTTAAAATAATAAGACTGCGATCAATTTTTATTATTATGGAAATTAAAATAAATAATAATAAATAAAATAGCATGTTAATGCCTTTTCCACTAATTAAATACCATCTTAGGTACCATCAGTCATGGAAAACAATGTTGTTTTACTTAGAAAAGTTAGTAGAACTACTCTATTTTAAACATCCATAACTATTCAAAATACTTGGTTCGTTGAAAGGTAAAGTTTGATGCGTAAGAAATGTTTTTTAAACAAAAGTGATAATTTCAATAAATACCGTTCTTCTTCATCAAAATGTTGCTTTTTAAAATTTGTAATTTTTTTTACTATACATTTATGTAGTTTTTTTTCACTTGGGAGGTCCGTGGGGAAGTTTTGACTATAAAAGGGGTCCATTGGTAAAAAAAGTGTGGGAAAAACTGCTGTAGTGGATGTTTGGTTTGTAGGTGATAAGTAAGCGATGTGTTAGAACCATGGTAGCAATGTCCCCTTTAAGCAGCGCAGCTGCGCAGATATTTGACCGACGCCACGCAGGAGTTTAGAATCGCCGCGCAGCAAATTTTGTAAAATAATACACACAAAATGGACGTTGTGCAACTTTGCACACGAGTCTTTTTTTAACTTTGCACACGGACCAACGAAGCTTAGGCTTAGAGGGAACATTGCATGGTAGGCAAACGATTTCTCTCAATGGACACAATAACTATTATCAACATTTTGAACAGTCAAGTCGGTCAAAAGTTTAAAACCAAAATGTTCCTGTAATCGTCCGGAAATAAGTTTATATAATATAATACTTTTTGACTTCCAGTACAGTTATAAGTGGTGGGTCGATTAATCATTTTAAAACAAAATTTAATCGATAAAAATTTTTAACGATTAATCGAGAAATTAATCTTTAATTTCCGCAGCCCTACTTTACACCCAATCTTGTCAAGTGTTGCACTCAGATCAGAGAATTTTCTTGTCCACGTTGAGCTTTCTCTTAATTCCAATAGCTTGATTTCCAGTTTTTCAAGACCTATCCATTGTAAGAAAGAAAGATTAACTTAGATTTATCTGCAGAAGTAAGAAAACACATGGTTGTTTCCCTCTAACGGAATCGTAGATTTCTGTAATTACAATTCTCCTTTGTAGCTGCTACGATGCTCGAAAATTCACTGTAGATTTCTTCATGACTCGGAGGATTGTGTGCAAATAGTCTAGAATTTGCTAGATGCATCTTTAGATTCTGAAATATTTCAGCTGCCTACTAGCCAAATCCCTTTCAAAAGCATGCAGTTTTCTTTCAAATGATTTTATACCCCCAAAAAATCCTTTCTGTCGTTTTTCCCAAGCCCTTATCATAAGAAAGTTTTGCGTAAAATATGTTTGTAAAAGAAAACATAACGTTGTTAAGCCAGACCATATCAGTGTTTTGTGGATAATCCTGAGACCATATCAGTGTTTTGTGGGTAATCCTGAGACTCTATCAGTGTTCTGTGGATAATCTTGAGACCATATCAGTGTTCTGTGTAATAATCCTGAGACCATATCAGTGTTCTGTGTAATAATCCTGAGACCATATCAGTGTTCTGTGTAATAATTATGAGACCATATTAGTGTTCTGTGTAATAATCCTGAAACCATATCAGTGTTCTGTGTAATAATCATGAGACCATATCAGTGTTCTGTGTATAATCCTGAGACCATATCAGTGTTCTGTGTAATAATCATGAGACCATATCAGTGTTCTATGTAATAATCCTGAGACCATATCAGTGTTCTGTGTAATAATCATGAGACCATATCAGTGTTCTGTGGATAAGCCTGAGACCATATCAGTATTCTGTGTAATAATCATGAGACCATATCAGTGTTCCGTGTAATAATCCTGAGACCATATCAGTTTTCTGTGGATAATCCTACCTTTTTCATAAAAAAATATCCTAATTTCATCCAAGCAGCTTACAAATCGCTCTAAAACCGGTCCTCTGCTCCACTTTCGGACATTATTGTACATAAGCAAAGTGTTATACTGTACTTGAACCTCATCAAGAAGTGCTTGAAACTGTTGACAATTAAGAACTCGAGCCATGATGTCATTCACAATTTTGAGAAAATCGTCTAATATTTTGCAGGTGTCCCTGGCACAGAGAGCTTCTTGTTAAATGAGACAATGAAACTGATTAACTGGATGCTTTCATTATAAAATATTTGACAAAGAACGGTATGAAATCTGATGTTGTTCCATAGATGCACGTCGCACCATTACTAATAATTTAAACTTGTTTTTCTGGTCTTAAGTCTTGTTGCATAATTGCTTCATCGAAGCAATTTAAGTATATATTCTATACATAGTTATTTATATCTGTGCCTGCCCATTACTAGTCACTGTTTAGCTGCTGACCAATGTCCCTTGCCGCCCGCAGGACTCGATCTCTAACAGTATTTATATCTGTGCCTGCCCATTACTAGTCACTGTTTAGTTGCTGACCAATGTCCCTTGCCGCCCGCAGGACTCGATCTCTAACAGTATTTCTCCTAAGTGACATCTCAGCGATGCGTTGTTTAATGTTGTCCTCATTTGGAAAGTCATGAAAAAGGGACTTGCACCAAGGCAACATGACCTCTAGGATTCAATCCCCATTGGGGAGTGGTTCACATTTTTGGCCAGGGACAGTGAAATTCAAAAGATGGCCGTTGCTAGAAAGTTTTTATGAGAATGATATTTGTAAATAAACCAACTTTCAGTTAATTATTATTCCTCAATTGTTCTTCAATGAACCCATTTCCGTTCAGTTTCAACACGTTGACTACATGTAGGTAAGTGGAGCGTTCATGAACAGAATAATACACTTATTAAAATTACAAAGTATCTTTTATTGTGTCTTTTATTGTATCTTTATTGTGATAATAAAAATAATAATGATAAATAATAAATTGATAATTTATATAGAGCTATATTCCAGAAAGGAACTGGGCTCACAGCGCTTTGCATAAAGATAATAGCATACATATCGGTATTAAATAAACAACCAAATAAATTACAGTCTAAATTACATTCTATTTTATTAAAATAATGCTAAAAATATATAATTATATATAAATAAATATTTAATAAGGTAGATTGAAGAGATTTCTTATTCTGGTTGGCAACAAAGACAATAATATTGCGAGGTGAGTACAAAAAATTATGTAAACACATTAATACATAGACATTGTGTAAATGATGCGCACGTACGAACAGCAAGTATACCGTATTTACATATGAGAACAAGAAGTATTGACATATATGGACATGATATTCAAACATACACTAATGAACAATAGGTATTGACATGTATGGATAGCAAGTATACTATATATAGATACAAGAACCAGAAGTATTGACATATATATGGACATGATATTCGAATAACACTAATGAACAATAGGTATTGACATGTATGGATAGCAAGTACAGATCATTGTGTTGTTGATATGATAATCTAACCAAATTGATGGCAATAGTTTTTAATTTAATTTTAAACACAACCTTTAGCTTATATTAAAAAATTCGGTTATCTTTCCTTATAAATGGCCCACAAAATTTTTCTAGACAATATAATCTTATAGCCCAGGCCGAAAGTGTGTACATTTAGAAGTTATTAAACGTTTTTGATAATGTTTTTTCTTCAAATAATTTTTAAGCGAATGTGTTTCTGTTTCTATTTAATCTGTCTTTGATTGAAAATTTTATGAAAATATATTGATCCCAAAGGATCAGATAAGCATGAACCGCGTAGAGGGCAACTATGTAAATAATATTTGAAGAATTACACCGCGTTAACAGGATTTTACGATACAGTAAGTATACGTTCACAGAGGAATTTGAACTGCATATGATCTAGCCGTTTGTATGACTTGGCTTTTTTAAACAGTTGGTTTGGATTAGAATCATGATGTACGATTGACATGGATGTTTTGAGTGCTGTTGATTTATGGATATGAATCCTTGACAAAATAAAATCTTTCTTGAAAATAATATGTCAATGTTTATGTTAATGCTGCAAACATAACTGATAAATAGATGAGATTTCTAGATTATTTTATGTCAAGATTTCTTTAAACAATTTTTTTTTAAAAACAGACAAAACATTCGTTAGTCAATATGTTTGAAATTTTAAAGATATCATTTCAATGAGAACATATAATAAAACAATGCAAGTTATTCTATCACATGAATGAGACGGTTTATATGAAAATACAAGATGCCATCACGTTTTGTAGTCACATGGAAACAACAATTGCTAATCAAAATGGCAAATAAAACATTTAAATTGATTAGCAAAAATTCTGGACGATTTATTCAATAATTGATAAATTAAGAATGATAATAAACGGAGTATTAAGACTATCATTTGTAGCCGTTCGTATTAAAGAACGTGTACATGTAAGATACTTCCTTACATAGTATCTTTATAACATTATACCCTTCCGGATATCCTTCTAATAAGTTCATGTTACGTTGTATGTGTCCTTCGTGAACTAAACACATGCCATACTCATATATTGTCCTTGATATCTCTAGAGCATATATCGGTACTGTAACTTTCACCCCTTCAAAAGTGGACTCTTCCAAAGGAAACACCAATCTCGTGGAGGAAATAAAAGTCTTTCATTATGATCAAGACTGAAGCGGCAGAGACTTTGGACTCGTCCATTCTGTAAAAGATAATAGGAATAAACGGGTATTGTATGTGGAACTTCCAATGTAACGTTCCGTAATTGGTTATGGTTAAGCCGTCAACGCAAGAGAGCGACCGCTCTACCAGATTCCTTGAGTCTATGCTGACAGATATATCAAGGTACCAGGGGACAAAACCCTTGTGCCTGTTTAATCCCAAGAGAGTTCCGGACACCAAAAAGTGTTTCACCCCAACAAACTCAATCCCCGATTCTAAATCAAAACATAGTAATAGGAGGTCGAATTAGGTCAGCAACAAAAATATCAATTATTAATCAATTGGAGAAAATAATATTAGAAATATTGTCTTCAATTTTAATCGAATTCTAATCGATCAAAATTATTTTTAAACGATTACAATTTTAACGATTAATCGATTAATTAATTGTTAATTTCAACAGCCCGATAAAATGTATAATAATTTTAATAATATCATGTAAAGAATCAACAGTCCTTAGTTCGAATTTAATTAATAAATTGTATTTATAAATAAATTATATTCTAATAATTCGAACAGCCTTAAATAAACAAAGATAATTGTGAGTAAAATGTATACTTATTGTGCGATTTCACTGCTCGAAACTTCAAATTCAAATGTATATTTATTGCTTGTCGGTCAATTCACACCAATAAAAAACACAATGAGAACCTTATATTGAGTAGTGTGACGTCACGACTGTCATATTTTAGTGTTGTGTTTACACATAATTGTGAATATTAGTGGCGTTATTCATTGTCATATTAATAGTTATGTGTTTTCGAATAATTGTGAAAATAAGGGGCGTTATTCACTGTCATATTTAAATTATGTGTTTACACATAATTGTGAATATCAGTGGCGTTATTCACTGTCATATTTAAATTATGTGTTTACACATAATTGTGAATATCAGGGGCGTTATTCACCGACTGTCATATTTTAGTTATGTATTTACACATAATTGTGAATATCAGTGGCGTTATTCACTGTCATATTTAAATTATGTGTTTACACATAATTGTGAATATCAGGGGCATTATTCACCGACTGTCATATTTTAGTTATGTGTTTACACATAATTGTGAATATCAGTGGTGTTATTCACTGTCATATTTAAATTATGTGTTTACACATAATTGTGAATATCAGGGGCGTTATTCACCGACTGTCATATTTTAGTTATGTATTTACACATAATTGTGAATATCAGTGGCGTTATTCACTGTCATATTTAAATTATGTGTTTACACATAATTGTGAATATCAGGGGCATTATTCACCGACTGTCATATTTTAGTTATGTGTTTACACATAATTGTGAATATCAGTGGCGTTATTCACCGACTGTCATATTTTAGTTATGTGTTTGCACATAATTGTGAATATCAGGGGCGTTATTCACCGACTGTCATATTTTAGTTATGTATTTACACATAATTGTGAATATCAGGACGCTATTCACTGTCATATTTTAGTTATGTGTTTACACATAATTGTGAATATCAGGGGCGTTATTCACTGTCATATTCTAGTTATGTGTTTACACATAATTGTGAATATCAGGGGCGTTATTCACTGTCATATTTTAGTTATGTGTTTACACATAATTGTGAATATCAGGGGCGTTATTCACTGACTGTCATATTTTTAGTTATGTGTTTACACATAATTGTGAATATCAGGGGCGTTATTCACCGACTGTCATATTTTAGTTATGTGTTTACACATAATTGTGAATATCAGGGGCGTTATTCACCGACTGTCATATTTTAGTTATGTGTTTACACATATTTGTGAATATCAGGGGCGTTATTCACTGTCATATTTTAGTTATGTGAATAATTCACATAATTGTGAATATCAGTGGCGTCATTCACTGTCATATTTTAGTTATGTGTTTACACATAATTGTGAATATCAGTGGCGTTATTCACTGTCATATTTTAGTTATGTGTTTACACATAATTGTGAATATCAGGGGCGTTATTCACCGACTGTCATATTTTAGTTATGTGTTTACACATAATTGTGAATATCAGGGGCGTTATTCACTGACTGTCATATTTTAGTTATGTGTTTACACATAATTATGAATATAAGGGGCATTATTCAACGACCATTGTTATGTAGTTTTGGGTGTACTTTTTATTTTAGAAATAGAAAAGCCACAGAACGGCATGCTCAAATTTGTGAACTGATTCGCTAATAAAAGTCTTTACAAAAACAACAAGCCGTCGTCCACAACTCTAGGTCAAGAGTTCACATTAAAGGTTTAACTGGTGCTAGAGGCCTCCACACCCACCCCACGTACCAAGACGAACCACGTGACCTTAAATAAAATGAGAATCTTTGGAGTGAACTCCCTTAAATCCCTGACCCACTTCTTCTGTGAGGTTACGGTCTAGTGAACATAATATCAAAATGTGTTGTCTTTACACACGCGGAGTCCAACGATAAAAATAGATTGTAACGTCTGCTTGGTTTTATCTGATAACATGTCATCCCTGCAATATTCCACCCAGGGATCTTATTCTCATTGGCACAAACAATCATTTTCTTCTATAAGATAAAACAACAAAACTTCCTTCTGTAATGTATAGCGACGTATTTTGTTGTTTCATTGTCAGTTTCAGTTTTTGGCCAACTTGCTGGTGGACGACAATGTTTAAATTTGGTCAGTTTCAGTTTTTGGCCAACATGCTGGTGGACGAAACAGTTTAAATTTGGTCAGTTTCAGTTTTTGGCCAACTTGCTGGTGGAAGAAACAGTTTAAATTTTGTCAGTTTAAGTTTTTGGCCAACTTGCTGGTGGACGAAACAGTTTAAATTTTGTATACATGTCAAACTAATCGACCCATCACTTACACATTATTGTAAGTCAAAAATAATTTTTTAGAAAAAATATAGCGTTCGATAAATAATAACAAATTTCATGACGATTACAGGATCATTTTGGTTTAAAACTAATGACTGACGGGAATGTTTAAGGAGTCTGACTCACAGACAGAAAATGACGGTAGCTCTTCTGATGAAGTACTGAGTTACAAAAGGGAGAAAATTGTTCCTGAATCCATTAACCCTCTACAATTGGGGTCATTCGATAATGTCATTCCTTGCCAAGACCGTTTTGTGCATACCAGTTACTTCAGATCCATGTGAATGAATTTTCAGCTTGGCAGGTTATATTGTCAATTAGACCCGCTCATCACTTGAACCAAATAAAGTCAACACTGCAACACACTTGTCTTTTTGCGTAATTGGTTAAACGATTATATATAATGGAGACATCTACTGTGCATGCTGTATTTCCTCAAGAACGTTCAATAAGTGTTACTTATGACGTCATAAATTTTAATTCTTGTCTTTAATCGAAATTCATAATTAATTAATCGATATCTTTTCAAAAGTTAACGATTAAATGACGCTTGGCGCCTACTTTGTCTAATCTTTTACCTCCCTTTCTGTGGCCAGACATGGTTGTACGTTTTCTGTATAGAGTCAAGTAAAGTGACGTTCTTTCGACATGGCTCAATTTTATAGCCCACCACTCGGTGTCTCAGTTAACATGGCGGACGAAGCAACGATTGGCTGGCCAGTGACAAAAGCGACCAATAAAAAACAGCTAACCGACTGCTCTCTTCTCTCTATCATTAGACAAGGGAGAGAAGGGTTTTGTTGTCGCTTTCTTGACTTTGTCTATGTACATATTTTATTTTATAAAAATCATACTCAAAGTGGGAAATATATATATATACAATATATATTAATTTAAGGCACTTAACATTGTCTACTGCCATACCAAGTTGAAAATACCGGTTCTCGTCAGATCACCGAAGTCAAGTAACGTCGGGCGTGGTTAGTACTTAGATGGCTGACCGTTAGAGAATACCACCTGACGTAGAAACTTTTTTGTCCCCCACCACGCAAGCCACCCATTAAGACTATTTCTTGTTCTTTTTTCTCACTTTGAACGAGAATTTGTATATGTTTTTTTGTTGTTTGTGGAATAGGAAAATCGTTTTTATAACTATGTCTATCTGAGGTTTGTATTAGATTATTTATAGTCTATACGGTGTAAACTTGAGAGAATATTTTTTCAACGCAGGCAGAAGAAAATGTTAGAGCTGTTAAAGTTGTCAAAAAGTATAATAAATTTAGATATTTGGACTCATTCGAGCTGTTTTATATTGTAACAAAATTTATCAGACAGATGAGATTGAGACCAAAGCAGACGGTAGCAGCGCCACCTTTAGAATTCTGTGGCATAGATATCATAATGTAAGATGATAGACAGGCTAAAAATACTGTTTCCATCTAATACTTATTTTTATTTTCTAAAATAAATTTATTTAGAATATTAACTGCACAAATTTTGTTATTTCCGTACTTTCAAATCGTATATCTACATTTTTATTTACTGTATATATTCGTTCTATATATAGCCCGTTCGTTCATAAGCCGACCCCCCTATTTTTGGTAGAGGAAAATATAGAAAGTGTGTAAACTGCTCGTTAGCCGACCCAAAGAGTTACAAGTACTTTTTTTCTGTGGTAAACAGTATCGAAAGCGTGTACATTAAATTTCGTTGCTGAAAACAACATTTGTAAAGCAATTTATTAAAGCATAAATTGGGTTACTCCGAAGCGACTGTTTCGTCCCCCTCAATTTACTAGCAACGCCATTGAGCGGTGACGGTTTAGGACCAGGAGTGCCAGTGCGGATTAGCAAAAGTTACCCCGAAGAACGCAGCGGACGCCAGCTCTGAGGAAACCCTCCAGTGGGAGTAGCACCCTAGGTAAGTCATTGATGATCCCCCGACAAGCGGCGTCCAAACCATTGAGACTCGTATGTTTTGCCGGGTTGGCACCAAAGTGGTAGCTGGTCGATGTAGGGAATTCCACCCCTTCTTGTGAGGTCAATTTAGTTGGAGACATTTTGGACTTTCAGGCTTTGATGCCCAGGTGGTCGCTTCAGAAGCGACCGCTCGGGGGGGGGGAGAGGGTTCCCAGCTGTTACGTCCTCTTGGGGGAGGGGGAGAGGGTTCACAGCTGTTATGTCCTCTTTGGGGAGGGGGAGAAGGTTCCCAGCTGTTACGTCCTTTTGGGGGAGGGGGAGAGGGTTCCCAGCTGTTACGTCCTTTTGGGGGAGGGGGCAGACAGCTGGGAGAGTCTTCCAGGAAGACCCATGAAGAGAATTAGGCACGGGGCTTCTGATTTTCTTCCACATGTAGGATCATTAAAACATTCACGCAAAAAAAAACGAAAAAATAAGGTAAGTGCAGATGTTTAATAATATTTTATAGCTTCTGGTAGAGCAGTCGAATCCTGTAGAATGTAGACAAAAATTTTGATGATTTACAATAACAACACCAATATTCATGTACATGCAGAAATCACCTATGACCCTCTCGTAAGCCGACCCCTACCATTTTGCCATAGATTTTGTCAAAAAAATGTCGGCTTTAGAACGAGTATATACGGTAAATAAAAAAACTAGATTGTGGTTATTTTTGTAATAAAAACATAGATTAGGTCGGAAAAAGGCTAGCGCTGGCAGTACTGATAATTATGTACAGGGTTGCCATATTGGCCTTTTGAAGGCCAAATTCTCACAAATTTGGCCTTTTTTAAGAGGGTTTGGCCTCAAACAATTTTTTTGGCTTTTTGGCCTTTTTTTTGGCCTTTTTCTTAAAAAATAATAAAAATATATAAAATTAGGGCTGCGGAAATTATCGATTAATCTCTCGATTAATCGTTAAAATTTTTTATCGATTAAATATCGATTAAAATAATTTTAATCGATAAAAATTCGATTAAAATTAAAGAAAATATTTATAATATTTCATTTTTTTTTATTAATAAATAATGAATTATAAATAAAATAATAGTCCAAGTCACTGGCTGGCTGGATGTGGAACGCTGAGGAACGATGTACAACAGTCTATAGCAGTTGAAAAATTGTGTCGTGATTAGCACTGTAAAATTATTTAATATGAGGTCATTGTTTGATCTTATATTTAATACAAGGCGCGCTAAAAGGTGTGCAAAATAATTATCAATTAAAGACGTGCTGTAAAAAAATTATATGACGTCATTGCTTTAGCTTGTATCTTAATTTTGGAAAAGAGAACGGTGTAAAAATAGGATTTGATGATTTATAATTATAAAATATTTTGTGTACATTTCAGGAAGTTTAATTTTTCGTATTTATCAAACAAGGATAATTTACTTGGGTTTTGACAAAAAAAGTGGGCGCCATAAGCGCCCTAAAGCCGATGTGGGCGCCTTAGGCGCCCTACAACCCCTAGTTAATAAATAATAATAAAAAAAATTTGACGTACAAACTTCTCCCGCCTAATATTACAATGTATTTTATTAATAATTAATTTATGTGGGCCTGCTAACGTCAACTAAAAATGGCAGACAGTGATAGCATCAGTTCCATCAGCACCGTTAGTTTTAGACATATAACTGGAAAGTTAAGCTAAAGTTTTGTTAATTACAAATCCTGATCCTTTTTTTTAAATATTTTTTTTTAAATTAACGTAATTAGTTTTCAAAGATACATTTTTTTTACAAGAACGCGTCTCATTGGACCTTTATGTATCAATGGCTTGAAATAACACTTGAGAAATGAGACTTAGCAATATTTTCCATTGTTAATTTTTGAGTTAGACATTATTTCCTTTGTATGCATAACTTTGATTTCAATTTTTTGTGTGGATTTAAAATTTAAAGACATAACATTTAGTTAAAAATATTCTTATTTTTCAAGGTCATTGAGACAGGGGAAATAAATCAATAAAATAAAAATGTCAATTACCTGTTTTTGTTACTTCCCTTGGAATTTTAAGTTTAATTATGTCATAAATGTTTATTTTTGGATTTAATCGAAATTATCGATTCATCATCATCATCATTTGTCCTTTGAGTTCCTTGTGGAACATAGGGCCTCTGTCAAAGCTCGCCACTCTACACGGTCCCTTGCCAGTCGCTTCAGTTCTTCCCAGCTCTTCCCAGTCCTTCCAGCCTCGTCCAACATGCTCCGTCTCCATGTACGCTTGGGTCTTCCTCGTTGTCGCTTGCCCTGGGGGTTCCAATCTAAGGCCTGCCTAGCCCTGCTGTTATCTTTCCTGAGGGTGTGTCCAATCCATCTCCACTTTCTTTCCATGATTTGTTGTTCTACTGTTCTTTGTCCACACCTCTCCCACAGCTTGGAGTTTTCGACCTTATCGAACCATTTTATTTTCAGAATATTTCTAAGGCATCTGTTAACAAAGGTCTGGAGTCTATTTTTTGCTGTCTCTGTCGTCCGCCATGTTTCGGATCCATAAAGTAGGACCGTTTTAACATTGGTGTTAAAGATCCTTACTTTTGTTTTGACAGAGATGTGTGTAGATCTCCAGACCTGTTTCAGATTGGCAAAAGCCTGTCGCGCCAAATTTATTCTTCGTTCGATGTCCTCATCTGTTCCCCCTGCTACACTGACCACACTCCCAAGGTATACAAAGTTGTTAACTTGCTCCAGGTTGCGGTTTTCTACTTGGATGACTCCATCTTGTAGGAAGTTTATTTTCAAAAATTTGTTTTTTGAATGTTTATCTTGAGTCCTACTCTTTTCCCAGTCTCGCTCAAGGCTGTGACTTTGTCTTGCATGTCTTGGAGTCTGTGGGACAGAATGGCCAAGTCATCAGCAAACTCCTTTTGGAGTTTGCTGATGAAAGAAATTATCGATTAATTATCGATTAATTTTTCAAAAGTTAACGATTAAAATAAAATTAATCGATAACAGCCCTATATAAAATATATATAAAAATAATCTTGAAATCAAAAAAATAAAATTAAAAATTCGCCAATAAGTCAATAACCTTATTAATTATTTTCTTTTTTGGAATAGCTTACGTGTATTTTAGACATTAAAAAGTTTTTTAAAATTTTAACAAATAGGCTATTCAGACAAAGCCAGATACAGAATGCAACTCACACTTTTAGACGCTATTGTTAGAGTCAGACCTGAGCTTTTGTTTACAAATAAATGCAGTAAGGACTTTGTCATGTCACCAAGATTGCTTGATGACTTGACATGTGATAAAGTTTATAATAATACTGCATATAACAGTCTAGAGGAAAAGGATGACCTGAAGCTTTTCTTTCAAATTTAATTAAAATAATGGGGGTGAGACTGCAACCAGGCTTTTAAATTAGTAAATGTATAACATATAAACAGGGTATTAGTTAGCCTGACAGGACGCAACACAACAGCGAACGTTTCGGCAAAGAGCCTTCCTCAACGAACAAATAGTACACAAATAAAACGAATATATCGAGGGGAAAAAACACCAACTTAGCTGCAGTGAAATCCAATTAGTCCAGAGATGTCATCTCTACTGGACTAATTGGATTTCACTGTATCTAAGTTTTTAAAAATTCTTTTGTTATATTCGTTTGTATTTATTTTGTGAGTACAACCATACATACGAACATTGGCTTTTACAAATTTATTATCCTTTTTCTCCTGGTTTTACCTTCATTTTTAAATATTTAACTTATATTTAGCCGTTATGAGCCGTCCATAAATGACAACACGTGATTTTGGAAGATTTTTTCAATGTATTTTCACCCCCCCCACCCCTCGTCCAACGTAATCAAGAGCTAGAGCCTTTCCAATATGACGTCACAGTTCTTAAAAGCACCCTCCCCATCGTCTTACATCGCCACAAATCTGTGACCCCCTCCCGCCACATATGTGCGTGACGTCATTTTTGTTGACATTTTTGATATAACATAAGTTTAGCCTTTTTTGGCCGTCAGTTTGGCCTTTTACCCAAATTACAATCTAGCAACCCTGCATAGATAGATGAATCTTGTATAGTTCAAAATTTTAATTGAACTCTTTAACTTTAGAGGAAGCGAATTCCTAATTATAGGAACAAAATCAATGCTATCCTCTAAGGGATAAACATTATATCAACTGGATAAAGATGTGGAAATAGTAATTAAAACCAAACATAAACCGGTAGTATTGTCGTAAAAACATAGTTTTCTGTCAAGTTAAACAGGTAGCAATAAAGATTAAAAAGAAATTGCCATTAAGACACAATTTTTATCTTTATTTTTTTTATTGACAAATAATGAATATGCAGTCATAGTATAAATATTTTTGTAATGCATTATTTTATTTAGCCTATAGATTAAAAAAGTGTATTATGAATGAATTATTTCCCTTGATTTCAATAATCTTATAGGTATTAAATTCATTTCGGGCATAGATTACAAGTAAAGTATAATAGAATTCAAACAGGCCTTAAAAAGATAATAGTTACGATATCAATTAGATAACATACACAATGCAAAACTATGATTTTTATTTGAGTATAAATTAATAGTTTAAATAATAGACGAAACATTTATCATTTTGTTTTTACGATCTACATCCCTAAATTTCATTAAAATAAAATGATGTCATTATTTCTTATGATACTCCTCCATTTCTGTATTATTTATGTATTTATTTAATACTTTCTTACTTTAGAGAACTATAGTGCGCTATATAAGTTCTGAAATAATTATTATAATATATCCTATATAATAAAAGGCTAAGTTCTGTCCCGCCATCTATAGCGATTGGTCGCTCAAACACACATGACTCCTACAGCCATATAACCAGCGGAGCTGAACAATCGTTCACATTGCTTTAGATTGTCTCAACTGAAGTTTCTGATGCTGTAGTGGATGTTTGGTTTGGATATGTAAGCGAAGTGTTAGAACCATGGTACCAAGGTTCCCTTTAAGCAGCGCCGCTGCGAAGATATTTGACCGACGCCACGCAGCAGTTTAGACTCACCACGCATCAAATTTTGTAAAATATTGCACACAAAAAATGGACGTTTTGCAACTTTGCACACAAGTTGTTTTTTTTTAATTTTGCACACGGACCAACGTAGCTTGGACTTAGAGGGACACATTGCATGGTAGGCAAACGATTTCTCTAGATGGAACAAAATAGCCTTTATCAACATTTTGAACATTCACGTAAGTGAATAGTTTACAACCGAATTGTTCGTGTAATCGTATGGAAATTAGTTTATATTTATATGTCGAAATGTTTCACTTTTTGACTTCCAGTACATTTATAAGTGGTGGGTCGATTAATTGGCGAAAAAAAATTTAATGGCTAAATAGTGGTAACGATTAATCGAGAAATTATTCGTTAATTTCCGCAGCTTTACTAGATATAAATGTAATAGACTTAGTTTGTATAACTATATCTATATCTATATCTATATAATAGACTTAGTTTGTATAACTATATCTATATCTATATCTATATAATAGACTTAGTTTGTATAACTATATATATATCTATATATCTATATAATAGACTTAGTTTGTATAACTATATATATATATCTATATCTATATAATAGACTTAGTTTGTATAACTATATCTATATCTATATCTATATAATAGACTTAGTTTGTATAACTATATATATATCTATATATCTATATAATAGACTTAGTTTGTATAACTATATATATATATCTATATCTATATAATAGACTTAGTTTGTATAACTATATATATATCTATATCTATATAATAGACTTAGTTTGTATAACTATATATATATCTATATCTATATAATAGACTTAGTTTGTATAACTATATATATATCTATATCTATATAATAGACTTAGTTTGTATAACTATATATATATCTATATCTATATAATAGACTTAGTTTGTATAACTATATCTATATCTATATCTATATAATAGACTTAGTTTGTATAACTATATCTATATCTATATCATATCTATATCTATATAATAGACTTAGTTTGTATAACTATATATATATATCTATATCTATATAATAGACTTAGTTTGTATAACTATATCTATATCTATATCTATATAATAGACTTAGTTTGTATAACTATATATATATCTATATATCTATATAATAGACTTAGTTTGTATAACTATATATATATATCTATATCTATATAATAGACTTAGTTTGTATAACTATATATATATCTATATCTATATAATAGACTTAGTTTGTATAACTATATATATATCTATATATCTATATAATAGACTTAGTTTGTATAACTATATATATATATCTATATCTATATAATAGACTTAGTTTGTATAACTATATCTATATCTATATCTATATAATAGACTTAGTTTGTATAACTATATCTATATCTATATCTATATAATAGACTTAGTTTGTATAACTATATATATATCTATATATCTATATAATAGACTTAGTTTGTATAACTATATATATATCTATATCTATATAATAGACTTAGTTTGTATAACTATATATATATATCTATATCTATATAATAGACTTAGTTTGTATAACTATATATATATCTATATCTATATAATAGACTTAGTTTGTATAAAACTATATATATATCTATATCTATATAATAGACTTAGTTTGTATAACTATATCTATATCTATATCTATATCTATATAATAGACTTAGTTTGTATAACTATATATATATCTATATCTATATAATAGACTTAGTTTGTATAACTATATATATATCTATATCTATATAATAGACTTAGTTTGTATAACTATATATATATCTATATCTATATAATAGACTTAGTTTGTATAACTATATATATATATCTATATCTATATAATAGACTTAGTTTGTATAACTATATATATATCTATATCTATATAATAGACTTAGTTTGTATAACTATATATATATCTATATCTATATAATAGACTTAGTTTGTATAACTATATATATATCTATATCTATATAATAGACTTAGTTTGTATAACTATATATATATCTATATCTATATAATAGACTTAGTTTGTATAACTATATATATATCTATATCTATATAATAGACTTAGTTTGTATAACTATATATATATATCTATATCTATATAATAGACTTAGTTTGTATAACTATATATATATCTATATCTATATAATAGACTTAGTTTGTATAACTATATATATATCTATATCTATATAATAGACTTAGTTTGTATAACTATATCTATATATCTATATCTATATAATAGACTTAGTTTGTATAACTATATATATATATCTATATCTATATAATAGACTTAGTTTGTATAACTATATATATATCTATATCTATATAATAGACTTAGTTTGTATAACTATATATATATCTATATCTATATAATAGACTTAGTTTGTATAACTATATATATATCTATATCTATATAATAGACTTAGTTTGTATAACTATATATATATATCTATATCTATATAATAGACTTAGTTTGTATAACTATATATATATCTATATCTATATAATAGACTTAGTTTGTATAAAACTATATATATATCTATATCTATATAATAGACTTAGTTTGTATAACTATATATATATCTATATCTATATAATAGACTTAGTTTGTATAAACTATATCTATATCTATATCTATATAATAGACTTAGTTTGTATAACTATATATATATCTATATCTATATAATAGACTTAGTTTGTATAACTATATATATATCTATATCTATATAATAGACTTAGTTTGTATAACTATATATATATCTATATATCTATATAATAGACTTAGTTTGTATAACTATATATATATATCTATATCTATATAATAGACTTAGTTTGTATAACTATATATATATCTATATCTATATAATAGACTTAGTTTGTATAACTATATATATATCTATATATCTATATAATAGACTTAGTTTGTATAACTATATATATATATCTATATCTATATAATAGACTTAGTTTGTATAACTATATATATATCTATATCTATATAATAGACTTAGTTTGTATAACTATATCTATATCTATATCTATATAATAGACTTAGTTTGTATAACTATATATATATCTATATCTATATAATAGACTTAGTTTGTATAACTATATATATATCTATATATCTATATAATAGACTTAGTTTGTATAACTATATATATATATCTATATCTATATAATAGACTTAGTTTGTATAACTATATATATATCTATATCTATATAATAGACTTAGTTTGTATAAACTATATATATATCTATATCTATATAATAGACTTAGTTTGTATAACTATATCTATATCTATATCTATATCTATATCTATATCTATATAATAGACTTAGTTTGTATAACTATATATATATCTATATCTATATAATAGACTTAGTTTGTATAACTATATATATATCTATATCTATATAATAGACTTAGTTTGTATAACTATATATATATCTATATCTATATAATAGACTTAGTTTGTATAACTATATATATATCTATATCTATATAATAGACTTAGTTTGTATAACTATATATATATATCTATATCTATATAATAGACTTAGTTTGTATAACTATATATATATCTATATCTATATAATAGACTTAGTTTGTATAACTATATATATATCTATATCTATATAATAGACTTAGTTTGTATAACTATATATATATCTATATCTATATAATAGACTTAGTTTGTATAACTATATATATATCTATATATCTATATAATAGACTTAGTTTGTATAACTATATATATATCTATATCTATATAATAGACTTAGTTTGTATAACTATATATATATCTATATCTATATAATAGACTTAGTTTGTATAACTATATATATATCTATATCTATATAATAGACTTAGTTTGTATAACTATATATATATCTATATCTATATAATAGACTTAGTTTGTATAACTATATATATATCTATATCTATATAATAGACTTAGTTTGTATAACTATATATATATCTATATCTATATAATAGACTTAGTTTGTATAACTATATATATATCTATATCTATATAATAGACTTAGTTTGTATAACTATATATATATCTATATCTATATAATAGACTTAGTTTGTATAACTATATATATATCTATATCTATATAATAGACTTAGTTTGTATAACTATATATATATCTATATCTATATAATAGACTTAGTTTGTATAACTATATATATATCTATATCTATATAATAGACTTAGTTTGTATAACTATATATATATCTATATCTATATAATAGACTTAGTTTGTATAACTATATATATATCTATATCTATATAATAGACTTAGTTTGTATAACTATATATATATCTATATCTATATAATAGACTTAGTTTGTATAACTATATATATATCTATATCTATATAATAGACTTAGTTTGTATAACTATATATATATCTATATCTATATAATAGACTTAGTTTGTATAACTATATATATATCTATATCTATATAATAGACTTAGTTTGTATAACTATATATATCTATATCTATATAATAGACTTAGTTTGTATAACTATATATATCTATATCTATATAATAGACTTAGTTTGTATAACTATATATATATCTATATCTATATAATAGACTTAGTTTGTATAACTATATATATATCTATATCTATATAATAGACTTAGTTTGTATAACTATATATATATCTATATCTATATAATAGACTTAGTTTGTATAACTATATATATATCTATATCTATATAATAGACTTAGTTTGTATAACTATATATATATCTATATCTATATAATAGACTTAGTTTGTATAACTATATATATATCTATATCTATATAATAGACTTAGTTTGTATAACTATATATATATCTATATCTATATAATAGACTTAGTTTGTATAACTATATATATATCTATATCTATATAATAGACTTAGTTTGTATAACTATATATATATCTATATCTATATAATAGACTTAGTTTGTATAACTATATATATATCTATATCTATATAATAGACTTAGTTTGTATAACTATATATATATATCTATATCTATATAATAGACTTAGTTTGTATAACTATATATATATCTATATCTATATAATAGACTTAGTTTGTATAACTATATATATATCTATATCTATATAATAGACTTAGTTTGTATAACTATATATATATATCTATATCTATATAATAGACTTAGTTTGTATAACTATATATATATCTATATCTATATAATAGACTTAGTTTGTATAACTATATATATATCTATATCTATATAATAGACTTAGTTTGTATAACTATATATATATCTATATCTATATAATAGACTTAGTTTGTATAACTATATATATATCTATATCTATATAATAGACTTAGTTTGTATAACTATATATATATCTATATCTATATAATAGACTTAGTTTGTATAACTATATATATATCTATATCTATATAATAGACTTAGTTTGTATAACTATATATATATCTATATCTATATAATAGACTTAGTTTGTATAACTATATATATATCTATATCTATATAATAGACTTAGTTTGTATAACTATATATATATCTATATCTATATAATAGACTTAGTTTGTATAACTATATATATATCTATATCTATATAATAGACTTAGTTTGTATAACTATATATATATCTATATCTATATAATAGACTTAGTTTGTATAACTATATATATATCTATATCTATATAATAGACTTAGTTTGTATAACTATATATATATCTATATCTATATAATAGACTTAGTTTGTATAACTATATATATATCTATATCTATATAATAGACTTAGTTTGTATAACTATATATATATCTATATCTATATAATAGACTTAGTTTGTATAACTATATATATATCTATATCTATATAATAGACTTAGTTTGTATAACTATATATATATCTATATCTATATAATAGACTTAGTTTGTATAACTATATATATATCTATATCTATATAATAGACTTAGTTTGTATAACTATATATATATCTATATCTATATAATAGACTTAGTTTGTATAACTATATATATATCTATATCTATATAATAGACTTAGTTTGTATAACTATATATATATCTATATCTATATAATAGACTTAGTTTGTATAACTATATATATATCTATATCTATATAATAGACTTAGTTTGTATAACTATATATATATCTATATCTATATAATAGACTTAGTTTGTATAACTATATATATATCTATATCTATATAATAGACTTAGTTTGTATAACTATATATATATCTATATCTATATAATAGACTTAGTTTGTATAACTATATATATATCTATATCTATATAATAGACTTAGTTTGTATAACTATATATATATCTATATCTATATAATAGACTTAGTTTGTATAACTATATATATATCTATATCTATATAATAGACTTAGTTTGTATAACTATATATATATCTATATCTATATAATAGACTTAGTTTGTATAACTATATATATATCTATATCTATATAATAGACTTAGTTTGTATAACTATATATATATCTATATCTATATAATAGACTTAGTTTGTATAACTATATATATATCTATATCTATATAATAGACTTAGTTTGTATAACTATATATATATCTATATCTATATAATAGACTTAGTTTGTATAACTATATATATATCTATATCTATATAATAGACTTAGTTTGTATAACTATATATATATCTATATCTATATAATAGACTTAGTTTGTATAACTATATATATATCTATATCTATATAATAGACTTAGTTTGTATAACTATATATATATCTATATCTATATAATAGACTTAGTTTGTATAACTATATATATATCTATATCTATATAATAGACTTAGTTTGTATAACTATATATATATCTATATCTATATAATAGACTTAGTTTGTATAACTATATATATATCTATATCTATATAATAGACTTAGTTTGTATAACTATATATATATCTATATCTATATAATAGACTTAGTTTGTATAACTATATATATATCTATATCTATATAATAGACTTAGTTTGTATAACTATATATATATCTATATCTATATAATAGACTTAGTTTGTATAACTATATATATATCTATATCTATATAATAGACTTAGTTTGTATAACTATATATATATCTATATCTATATAATAGACTTAGTTTGTATAACTATATATATATCTATATCTATATAATAGACTTAGTTTGTATAACTATATATATATCTATATCTATATAATAGACTTAGTTTGTATAACTATATATATATCTATATCTATATAATAGACTTAGTTTGTATAACTATATATATATCTATATCTATATAATAGACTTAGTTTGTATAACTATATATATATCTATATCTATATAATAGACTTAGTTTGTATAACTATATATATATCTATATCTATATAATAGACTTAGTTTGTATAACTATATATATATCTATATCTATATAATAGACTTAGTTTGTATAACTATATATATATCTATATCTATATAATAGACTTAGTTTGTATAACTATATATATATCTATATCTATATAATAGACTTAGTTTGTATAACTATATATATATCTATATCTATATAATAGACTTAGTTTGTATAACTATATATATATCTATATCTATATAATAGACTTAGTTTGTATAACTATATATATATCTATATCTATATAATAGACTTAGTTTGTATAACTATATATATATCTATATCTATATAATAGACTTAGTTTGTATAACTATATATATATCTATATCTATATAATAGACTTAGTTTGTATAACTATATATATATCTATATCTATATAATAGACTTAGTTTGTATAACTATATATATATCTATATCTATATAATAGACTTAGTTTGTATAACTATATATATATCTATATCTATATAATAGACTTAGTTTGTATAACTATATATATATCTATATCTATATAATAGACTTAGTTTGTATAACTATATATATATCTATATCTATATAATAGACTTAGTTTGTATAACTATATATATATCTATATCTATATAATAGACTTAGTTTGTATAACTATATATATATCTATATCTATATAATAGACTTAGTTTGTATAACTATATATATATCTATATCTATATAATAGACTTAGTTTGTATAACTATATATATATCTATATCTATATAATAGACTTAGTTTGTATAACTATATATATATCTATATCTATATAATAGACTTAGTTTGTATAACTATATATATATCTATATCTATATAATAGACTTAGTTTGTATAACTATATATATATCTATATCTATATAATAGACTTAGTTTGTATAACTATATATATATCTATATCTATATAATAGACTTAGTTTGTATAACTATATATATATCTATATCTATATAATAGACTTAGTTTGTATAACTATATATATATCTATATCTATATAATAGACTTAGTTTGTATAACTATATATATATCTATATCTATATAATAGACTTAGTTTGTATAACTATATATATATCTATATCTATATAATAGACTTAGTTTGTATAACTATATATATATCTATATCTATATAATAGACTTAGTTTGTATAACTATATATATATCTATATCTATATAATAGACTTAGTTTGTATAACTATATATATATCTATATCTATATAATAGACTTAGTTTGTATAACTATATATATATCTATATCTATATAATAGACTTAGTTTGTATAACTATATATATATCTATATCTATATAATAGACTTAGTTTGTATAACTATATATATATCTATATCTATATAATAGACTTAGTTTGTATAACTATATATATATCTATATCTATATAATAGACTTAGTTTGTATAACTATATATATATCTATATCTATATAATAGACTTAGTTTGTATAACTATATATATATCTATATCTATATAATAGACTTAGTTTGTATAACTATATATATATCTATATCTATATAATAGACTTAGTTTGTATAACTATATATATATCTATATCTATATAATAGACTTAGTTTGTATAACTATATATATATCTATATCTATATAATAGACTTAGTTTGTATAACTATATATATATCTATATCTATATAATAGACTTAGTTTGTATAACTATATATATATCTATATCTATATAATAGACTTAGTTTGTATAACTATATATATATCTATATCTATATAATAGACTTAGTTTGTATAACTATATATATATCTATATCTATATAATAGACTTAGTTTGTATAACTATATATATATCTATATCTATATAATAGACTTAGTTTGTATAACTATATATATATCTATATCTATATAATAGACTTAGTTTGTATAACTATATATATATCTATATCTATATAATAGACTTAGTTTGTATAACTATATATATATCTATATCTATATAATAGACTTAGTTTGTATAACTATATATATATCTATATCTATATAATAGACTTAGTTTGTATAACTATATATATATCTATATCTATATAATAGACTTAGTTTGTATAACTATATATATATCTATATCTATATAATAGACTTAGTTTGTATAACTATATATATATCTATATCTATATAATAGACTTAGTTTGTATAACTATATATATATCTATATCTATATAATAGACTTAGTTTGTATAACTATATATATATCTATATCTATATAATAGACTTAGTTTGTATAACTATATATATATCTATATCTATATAATAGACTTAGTTTGTATAACTATATATATATCTATATCTATATAATAGACTTAGTTTGTATAACTATATATATATCTATATCTATATAATAGACTTAGTTTGTATAACTATATATATATCTATATCTATATAATAGACTTAGTTTGTATAACTATATATATATCTATATCTATATAATAGACTTAGTTTGTATAACTATATATATATCTATATCTATATAATAGACTTAGTTTGTATAACTATATATATATCTATATCTATATAATAGACTTAGTTTGTATAACTATATATATATCTATATCTATATAATAGACTTAGTTTGTATAACTATATATATATCTATATCTATATAATAGACTTAGTTTGTATAACTATATATATATCTATATCTATATAATAGACTTAGTTTGTATAACTATATATATATCTATATCTATATAATAGACTTAGTTTGTATAACTATATATATATCTATATCTATATAATAGACTTAGTTTGTATAACTATATATATATCTATATCTATATAATAGACTTAGTTTGTATAACTATATATATATCTATATCTATATAATAGACTTAGTTTGTATAACTATATATATATCTATATCTATATAATAGACTTAGTTTGTATAACTATATATATATCTATATCTATATAATAGACTTAGTTTGTATAACTATATATATATCTATATCTATATAATAGACTTAGTTTGTATAACTATATATATATCTATATCTATATAATAGACTTAGTTTGTATAACTATATATATATCTATATCTATATAATAGACTTAGTTTGTATAACTATATATATATCTATATCTATATAATAGACTTAGTTTGTATAACTATATATATATCTATATCTATATAATAGACTTAGTTTGTATAACTATATATATATCTATATCTATATAATAGACTTAGTTTGTATAACTATATATATATCTATATCTATATAATAGACTTAGTTTGTATAACTATATATATATCTATATCTATATAATAGACTTAGTTTGTATAACTATATATATATCTATATCTATATAATAGACTTAGTTTGTATAACTATATATATATCTATATCTATATAATAGACTTAGTTTGTATAACTATATATATATCTATATCTATATAATAGACTTAGTTTGTATAACTATATATATATCTATATCTATATAATAGACTTAGTTTGTATAACTATATATATATCTATATCTATATAATAGACTTAGTTTGTATAACTATATATATATCTATATCTATATAATAGACTTAGTTTGTATAACTATATATATATCTATATCTATATAATAGACTTAGTTTGTATAACTATATATATATCTATATCTATATAATAGACTTAGTTTGTATAACTATATATATATCTATATCTATATAATAGACTTAGTTTGTATGACTATATATATATCTATATCTATATAATAGACTTAGTTTGTATAACTATATATATATCTATATCTATATAATAGACTTAGTTTGTATAACTATATATATATCTATATCTATATAATAGACTTAGTTTGTATAACTATATATATATCTATATCTATATAATAGACTTAGTTTGTATAACTATATATCTATATCTATATCTATATAATAGACTTAGTTTGTAGAACTATATATATATATATCTATATCTATATAATATATTTAGTTTGTATAACTATATATCTATATCTATATCTATATAATAGACTTAGTTTGTATAACTATATATATATCTATATCTATATAATAGGCTTAGTTTGTATAACTATATATATATCTATATCTATATAATAGACTTAGTTTGTATAACTATATATATATCTATATCTATATAATAGACTTAGTTTGTATAACTATATATCTATATCTATATCTATATAATAGACTTAGTTTGTATAACTATATATATATCTATATCTATATAATAGACTTAGTTTGTATAACTATATATATATCTATATCTATATAATAGACTTAGTTTGTATAACTATATATCTATATCTATATCTATATAATAGACTTAGTTTGTATAACTATATATATATATCTATATAATAGACTTAGTTTGTATAACTATATATCTATATCTATATCTATATAATAGACTTAGTTTGTATAACTATATATATATCTATATCTATATAATAGGCTTAGTTTGTATAACTATATATATATCTATATCTATATAATAGGCTTAGTTTGTATAACTATATATATATGTATATCTATATAATAGACAAGGAACTATGTGACGTTTACTAGATATAAATGTAATTGGCTTAGTTTGTATAACTATATATATATATATATCTATATAATAGACAAGGAACTATGTGACGTTTATTTCTACTCCCAATATTTATATTTAATGAATAATCCTAGAAACATAAAAACAGCATGAATTAAGATAATGCGTTTGTTATTTCAAGTAAGATATACCCGTGAAACTGTACCATTCTGCGTATTGTTTCCCTTGCTATAGGAGTCTAAGACAAGTGGCGAGCCACTTACATAAAATAGCAATCGAAGGCAACATAGGATCATCGTAACAAAAATAATTATGTATAAATAACAATAAGAAAATAGGCAAAACATAAATATAATCACAATCAAGGAAAATCTTTATAGAAATATCACTATGAATAATAAAATATTAAACTATTATTATTAGGCCTTTTATTTCTTAATTATATAATTATAGTATTTAAACGGCTGCTAATAACGGTATGCGAAAGTATCGTATTCCTTAATGATTGTAATTTTATTACAAGTTTACTGCAAATCATTATAATTATTGTATACAAGTCTGAAAACAACAAAGCTAATGAAGTCATTTAGAAAGATGGAGTCATAACATGTAAACGATTTATAGTCTATTTCTTTTAACTATAAGATATTATACATTTAGATTTCAAATACAAATAGAGTTATGGTTGCTTTATGTTATCCAAATTATAACGTACATGGTATCTGTGCCGTCTTGTTGGGTTAGATCTCTTGTTCTTATATTTTGTATTGAAGTTAAAAATAATGTCAAGGGAAATAATTTATTTGAAACAATATTTCGTTCCTGACTTAAAGTTAAAAATTGTAATGGCTATTATAGTTTAATTTTATCAATTTATAATTTTTATTTAATTATAATTATGAAATTTAACAGAATGCTTTGAGGTCAACATCATTATAAGTTTTTTCTAACCGTTGTATTAATTCAAAGAAAAATTTATCTTTCCGACATTCATATATGTAAGTGTATTTTGTGGATTTAGCATTTCAACATGCCATTACGCGTATTTTGCATTTGCACTTGTGAGACGATAGTCCCTATAGAATAAAGTGTTATTACACTTTAATTCGCTACCTACATCAGTGGTTCTCAAAGTGGTGGTCAGCGGACCGGTGCCGGTCCGTGGGCCATCCGCTAACGGTCCGCAGAAGTTCTTGTGATTGGCCGACCATAGAGAGGGTTAGTAATGTTTAGGGTTGTTAATTGCGTGGTGTTTTTTTTTGGGGCAAACCGATTATCGATTATGTATTTCCGAATTTAAACTGATTATCGTTTTATATCTGACTTCATAGAAATTAGGGCTGAGCCGGATTTCGCCTGCTGCTCCAGCAAATCCAGAATCCGGCCATATTTACAAATCCGGCTCCGGCCCAAATTTGCTTCATAAATCTTGCTTGTCAGGCTTGCGATAAAATATATATTAATTATAGCTCGGCTCCGGCAAATTTTACAAATCCGGCTTCGACTCAGCCCGGCTTTCACCTCATCAATCCGGCCGAATCAAATTCGATTATCTGTTTGGGATATTTAAAACCGATTGTTGCTTTCAAATTCGATTATCTGTTTGGGATATTTAAAACCGATTGTTGCTTTCAAATTCGATTATCGTTTAACAGCCTTAGTCATGTAGGAAAAATTGGCAAAAGAACGAGCAGAAACAAAAAGTTTTTAAAAAAAAATTTCCCGCTGGATCACAGGACGTGATAACCACTACACTATTCTGTGAAGGAAATACGCAACTAAATACGCAACTAAATACGCAACTAAATACGCAACTAAATACGCAACTAAATACGCAACTAAATACGCAACTAAATACGCAACTAAATACGCAACTAAATACGCAACTAAATACGCAACTAAATACGCAACTAAATACGCAACTAAATACGCAACTAAATACGCAACTAAATACGCAACTAAATACGCAACTAAATACGCAACTAAATACGCAACTAAATACGCAACTAAATACGCAACTAAATACGCAACTAAATACGCAACTAAATACGCAACTAAATACGCAACTAAATACGCAACTAAATACGCAACTAAATACGCAACTAAATACGCAACTAAATACGCAACTAAATACGCAACTAAATACGCAACTAAATACGCAACTAAATACGCAACTAAATACGCAACTAAATACGCAACTAAATACGCAACTAAATACGCAACTAAATACGCAACTAAATACGCAACTAAATACGCAACTAAATACGCAACTAAATACGCAACTAAATACGCAACTAAATACGCAACTAAATACGCAACTAAATACGCAACTAAATACGCAACTAAATACGCAACTAAATACGCAACTAAATACGCAACTAAATACGCAACTAAATACGCAACTAAATACGCAACTAAATACGCAACTAAATACGCAACTAAATACGCAACTAAATACGCAACTAAATACGCAACTAAATACGCAACTAAATACGCAACTAAATACGCAACTAAATACGCAACTAAATACGCAACTAAACGGCAAGTGAATGCAAAAAGCTTTGATGCCCCATTTTATTTCCTTTTCATCTCACCACGCTTGCCAACCGTCATTTTTCGTCACCAGCAAGGGTCATTTCGTCATGCTCATTTAGGAGAAATATATATGTAACGTACGGCTGACCTCATTATTTTGTTATTTCCTTGTTGTAACTCTCGACTGTAACATGTAGCCATAGAAATTACAATCCAATCCCTTTTTATAGGTGAATTTATGAACTTATGCCTAGCATAGAGATCGAATGTAAGTGGCGTGCCACTTATAATCTTTTTCTTTTCTTTTTGATGTTAGTGTCAACTGAAGGTTATCGTTTTTTTTTAAAATCCCATAACCTCGTGGTCGTTATAAAATCGTAGTCGTAGGGGCCTCTAATGTTTCCATTAGAACATTCTCGGGCTTGATAGACATGGCAGCGCCCATCCCTCTCCAGGTCAGCGGAGAACTTTCTTAGCGTATATCATTCAACAACATTTGTAAAGTGGCTTTAACGTGGAAACGATCTCACGCCCCTCAGCTTGTGAGACGAGCGCACTATTGACTTCACTGTCGAGACACGTTTTTTTATTTTTTTATTTATTATTTTTTTTTAAGTTTAAGTTTTTTTATTTTTTTTGTAGATTATTTCAATCATATGTACATGTAACATCCAAATACTCACTAAAAACACAATTTTATAAAAGCATGTTTTAATATCGCATATGTTTTATTGCTACACATCTGTTGCAATAATATTTGACGTTTCTTTCTTTTAAACACATTCTGTCATGTTTAATCACATTATGGTAGTTGATATACAGCCATTGAAGTCAGAATCTGTAGTTTAAATAACTCAGCATTACCAAACATATTGTAATTATGACATGAATCTCAAAACATATATTTTTTTATCAATGTAAGTTACTCATAACATTTCTAGCATATAAACTTACAAATAATTAGGATAGTTGCTGACAGGCTTTATGCAATCCATAACTGTTATGACATATTTCTGATCGAATAAGAATGATCAAAGTATTCTTTCTATTTTTTTTTAATATTGCTCACAGAAACTCATTTTACATTAAAGATACACAGTATCCATGTATATTACTAAAATAATGTACATTATGATACAACAAAATTTTTCCTAAATGTCATAATGTAATAATTTACATAGAATCAAAATTATGCAGATAGTAGTATGAATTTAAATTTCCAAACATTTTTCATAGAAACAACTAACTTGAACATCATACGTTATTCATAACATTTCTATTATTCTCTTTTAATTTGTTTATCTAAAAATCTGTTCTAATGTTATATAGGTTTTAGCTCTCAGAGATTCATGCTACCTCAAGGTGAAACAGTATCAATGTATATCAATAAATAATGTACATCATGAAACAACATAACTTGTTTAAAATTATACAAAAGTTTCTATAATCAAAACTATACAAAAAGTAATATGAATTTAAATGACAAAACATGTTTCCATAATTGAAGCACTCCTTACAGAAAAAAATAACATGAACATCATTCCTTTTTATTAAAATTCAATTATTATCTTGTACATTTTCAATCATGTTCTGTATTGTTTGTCTGCATATGCAGTGACTTTGATCTCTCTGGCTCCAGGGATCCTCATTCCTGTTATATTCTTTTCCCTCCTGATTTTCTCCAAAAGTGGCTCAAATGCTAGAATGTACAGATAAGGGGACAAAGGACACCCTTGTCTAACTGATCTTTTAATGCTAATTTCCTTTGAAAGTATATTATTTATTAATAGTTGGCTAACTAGTTTCCTATATAAAATTTTAATCCAAGTACAAAAATACTCCCCTAATTTATTGTGCTGTACTATCTTGTGAAGGTATGCCTTTTCGTTAACCTGGGATCAAGTGATTTCTAAACTGCCCATGCACGTTTATCTGCACTTGTTCTTTGGGCCTAAGACGATTTGCAAGGTTAAATACTTGTTTTTACAAACAATTGAAGATGTATAAAGGAGATAAAAATTAGTAATTCATCTTTGTAATATACTTATGAAAACAAAGTACTACAATAATTATAATATTGGGAAGGGACATTTTCTACACATTGTTGTCTAAAGTTTAATATTTAAGGCAGATACAGTTAGACTGATTGGTTTCCATGTTTAAGTCACAAGCCAAAATATAATAGACACGGGGATTTCTATTATACAAAATTACATACATCAAGCAATTATTATTTTTCCGTAAGCCATACAATTAAACCAAGTTTTTTTTTCTCCTAAAGTAATTGAAATATTGTTTTTTTTTCTCTTTTCAGTTAATCCTCTTATTGGTGTTGCTCAGTCTCAACTGACAGTGGACAAATGTAGAACAAATTATCAATATAAACTAGGGCTGTTATCGATTAATTTTATTTTAATCGTTAACTTTTGACAAATTAATCGATAATTAATCGATAATTTCGATTAAATCCAAAAATAAACATTTATGACATCATTAAACTTAAAATTCCAAGGGAAGTAACAAAAACAGGTAATTGACATTTTTATTTTATTGAGTTATTTCCCCTGTCTCAATGACATTGAAAAATAAGTATATTTTTAACTAAATGTTATGTCTTTAGTCTTTAAATTTTAAATCCACACAAAAAATTGAAATCAAAGTTATGCATACAATGGAAATAATATCTAACTCAAAAATTAACAATGGAAAATATTGCTAAGTCTCATTTCTCAAGTGTTATTTCAAGCCATTGATACATAAAGGTCCAATGAGACGCGTTCTTGTAAAAAAAATGTATCTTTGAAAACTAATTACGTTAATTTAAAAAACAATATTAAAAAAAAGGATCAGGATTTGTAATTAACAAAACTTTGGCTTAACTTTCCAGTTATATGTCTAAAACTAACTGTGCTGATGGGACTGATGCTATCACTGTCTGCCATTTTTAGTTGACGTCAGCAGGCCCACATAAATTAATTTTTAATAAAATACATTGTAATATTAGGCCGGAGAAGTTTGTACGTCAAAAAAAAATTATTATTATTTATTAACTAGGGGTTGTAGGGCGCCTAAGGCGCCCACATCGGCTTTAGGGCGCCTATGGCGCCCACTTTTTTGTCAAAACCCCAAGTAAATTATCCTTGTTTGATAAATACGAAATATTAAACTTCCTGAAATGTACACAAAGTATTTTATAATTATAAATCATCAAATCCTATTTTTACACCGTTCTCTTTTCCAAAATTAAGATACAAGCTAAAGCAATGACGTCATATAATTTTTTTACAGCACGTCTTTAATTGATAATTATTTTGCACACCTTTTAGCGCGCCTTGTATTAAATATAAGATCAAACAATGACGTCATATTAAATAATTTTACAGTGCTAATCACGACACAATTTTTCAACTGCTATAGACTGTTGTACATCGTTCCTCAGCGTTCCACATCCAGCCAGCCAGTGACTTGGACTATTATTTTATTTATAATTAATTATTTATTAATAGAAAAAAAATGAAATATTATAAATATTTTCTTTAATTTTAATCGAATTTTTATCGATTAAAATTATTTTAATCGATAATTAATCGATAAAAATTTTAACGATTAATCTAGAGATTAATCGATAATTTCCGCAGCCCTAATATAAACATGTGAGAGGTGATCATATTATACTTACAGTTTATAACTAGTCATGTTAATGTATGATCGGGTTTAGGCTGGACATCATATTGAGGCGCACAGTTTATAACTAGTCATGTTAATGAATGATCTGGTTTAGACTGGACATCATATTTAGCCACACAGTTAATAACTAGTCTTGTTAATGAATGATCTGGTTTAGGTGGACATTATATTTAGCCACTCCGTTTATAGCTAGTCATGTTAATGAATGATCTGGTTTAGACTGGACATCATATTTAGCCACACAGTGTATAACTAGTCTTGTTAATGAATGATCTGTTTTAGGTGGGCATTATATTTAGCCACTCCGTTTATAGCTAGTCATGTTAATGAATGATCTGGTTTAGGCTGGGCATCATATTTAGCCACAAAGTTTATAACTAGTCATGTTGATGAATGATCTTTTTTGACTGAACATCATATTTAGCCACAAAGTTTATAACTAGTGATTTTAATGTAAGATCTGGTTTACGCTGGACATCATATTTAGCCACACAGTTTATAACTTGTCATGTTAATGAATGATCTTCTTTAGACTGGACATCATATTTTTTTGACCAAAATCTGTGGCGTCTTGCTGTGTTGGGTCAAGGTGAATGTGTTTGTTAAATTTCAGTTCAAATGCACTCAAATAATGAAACCATAAATGTAATTTTTTTGATACAACATTAAAAGTTTAGTCACCATGTTAGGAACTAACACTTGTAGATACATTTAATAATAATAATAAATTGATAATTTTTATAGTGCTGCATCCCAGCAAGGAGCCGGGCTCACAGCGTTTTAAATGGAGATAATAACATGCATTTAATAATAAAATAAAAATTCTTATCATAATAACCATAATATCCTTAGTACGTGGAGATAATAACATACATATGATAATTAAATAAACATTATTATCACAATAACCACATAAATGACAGCATGTTACACATAAGCTACGTTTATCATTACAAAAGAAAAATTGTTTTCATTAATTTTCAAAATAAATTTTGAAAAGATGCGTCTTAAGTGATGTCTTGAAGGAACTAGTAGATGAAATACTCCGGATGTGTAATGGTAGAGAATTCCATTGTTTGGCTGCACAAAAAGAGAATGACCTGTCGCCAAAGGTTTTAGTTCATGTCTTAGGAACACAGAGAATGCGCTTGTCTGCAGAATAGCGTAGCTGACGACTTCGTGAGTAGACCGACAGAAGCTCAGTAAGATAGGAAGGGCATGAGTCATAGAAGAAGTTGTGACAGAGAACGGCCAGTTTGTAATCAATTCGGGCTTGTATAGGTAGCAAATGGAGTGAGTAAAGTAGCGGAGTAACATGGTCATGTTAATGGAGTGAGTAAAGTTGCGGAGTAACATGGTCATGTTAATGGAGTGAGTAAAGTAGCGGAGTAACATGGTCATGTTAATGGAGTTAGTAAAGTAGCGGAGTAACATGGTCATGTTAATGGAGTGAGTAAAGTAGCGGAGTAACATGGTCATGTTAATGGAGTGAGTAAAGTAGCGGAGTAACATGGTCATGTTAATGGAGTGAGTAAAGTAGCGGAGTAACATGGTCATGTTAATGGAGTGAGTAAAGTAGCGGAGTAACATGGTCATGTTAATGGAGTGAGTAAAGTAGCGGAGTAACATGGTCATGTTAATGGAGTGAGTAAAGTAGCGGAGTAACATGGTCATGTTAATGGAGTGAGTAAAGTAGCGGAGTAACATGGTCATGTTAATGGAGTGAGTAAAGTAGCGGAGTAACATGGTCATGTTAATGGAGTGAGTAAAGTAGCGGAGTAACATTGTCATATTAATGGAGTGAGTAAAGTAGCGGAGTAACATGGTCATGTTGTTTGTTGCCTTTAGAACTTATCTGGTAGCTCTAGTTTTTCAATGCATTGTTTTGGCGCACCTGACAGAAGAGAATTCCAGTAATCCATACGAGCTAGTACAAGAGCACAGACTAGAGTTTTTATTTCACCAACTGTTAATTAATGACGGATTGAGCTGATCTGATGAACGGCAGTGTAGTCAGAGCGACAGATGGGATTGATGAAGTTGTTGGTAGACATATTGTCAGAAAAAATGTAGCCCAGATTCCTAGTCGATGTCTTGAACAGTATATCAGAACTAGCCACCTGAATAGAATTCGGAAAAGTCAAAGCCTACGTGATTTATTGTTGCAGAATAGGAGGGCTTCTTGTCTTGTCATTCAGTTTGAGCTTGCTGAAAGTAATCCAAGACATTATCTCACCAATTCACTCTTGCATCAATTTGACAGTCATATGCAATTGTTTTATCGAAATGTTTCATCTGATACCTGATGATAACTTTATTTCCATTATAAAATTAATAATTACGTTAAAAAATCAAATAACTCTAAATATACGAGACATTAAAGAATGTTGTGTTAGTCAGGCACTGGTATGACTGATGTTGTGTTAGTCAGGCACTGGTATGACTAATGTTGTGTTAGTCAGGCACTGGTATGACTAATGTTGTGTTAGTCAGGCACTGGTATGACTAATGTTGTGTTAGTCAGGCACTGGTATGACTAATGTTGTGTTAGTCAGGCACTGGTATGACTAATGTTGTGTTAGTCAGGCACTGGTATGACTAATGTTGTGTTAGTCAGGCACTGGTATGACTAATGTTGTGTTAGTCAGTCACTGGTATGACTAATGTTGTGTTAGTCAGGCACTGGTATGACTATTGTTGTGTTAGTCAGGCACTGGTATGACTAATGTTGTGTTAGTCAGGCACTGGTATGACTAATGTTGTGTTAGTCAGGCACTGGTATGACTAATGTTGTGTTAGTCAGGCACTGGTATGACTGACATCTGTTAAGAAGGAATTCTTCAGTGCAGATAGCTTCATTATAATTACTTTTCTGGTACAGAATCTCAAATGGTATTGTGCTGATATATTTTTAAAAAACTTCTTTGAATGACTTCCATGTTTTTATTTATCGAAAATAACAATGGCTGTAATTTGAAATAAAATACATAATCAATTCGATGATCATTAATAATTGAAATGACTTATAATCATATAAAATTTAGCTAAGAGTATCTCAACAAATTGTTTATTATACCAAAATAATTAAAGAAGAATACAAGTAATTCTACAGTTTATCACTATGCACACCGGTGTGCCGCAGCTAGAAATAACCGATGTCAGTCCCAGGTCAGCCTCAGTCCGTCCGATGACTCAGTTTGAAATAAGGTAAAGATCGTGGTTAAAGGAACATGTGTCCATAATCATAATGCTTTAAATAACAGTGCTAGCCGAAGAAATGCATTTGTTATCCTTTAAATGACAGTCTCTCCTAAATTTTCACAGCAAATGTCTTCAGTGGGGGGCAAGATTAAGTCTTCATCAATAGTGAATTGCTTTTTAGCCTTAGTAATAAGGTTAGCCTCCGAATATGATTCTCATATACAGTCCTTCGTGTTTCAGTTTCTAGTTTTATTTCTTTTAAATTATAAAAAAGTATTTGTATTTGGAAAGTCGTACAATCCCGAGATAAATACAGCCCGGTACCATTTGCTCTACGGACCGGTAACAGCCCGATATCCGAAGTTAGGGACCACTGACTTACATGAATACACCCAAGATACAATTACTTACATGAATACACACAAGATACAATGACTTACATGAATACACCCAAGATACAATTACTTACATGAATACACCCAAGATACAATGACTTACATGAATACACCCAAGATACAATGACTTACATGAATACACACAAGATACAATGACTTACATGAATACACCCAAGATACAATTACTTACATGAATACACCCAAGATACAATGACTTACATGAATACACCCAAGATACAATTACTTACATGAATACACACAAGATACAATGACTTACATGAATACACCCAAGATACAATGACTTACATGAATACACCCAAGATACAATTACTTACATGAATACACACAAGATACAATGACTTACATGAATACACACAAGATACAATGACTTACATGAATACACACAAGATACAATGACTTACATGAATACACACAAGATACAATTACTTACATGAATACACACAAGATACAATGACTTACATGAATACACACAAGATACAATGACTTACATGAATACACCCAAGATACAATGACTTACATGAATACACCCAAGATACAATTACTTACATGAATACACACAAGATACAATTACTTACATGAATACACACAAGATACAATGACTTACATGAATACACACAAGATACAATGACTTACATGAATACACCCAAGATACAATGACTTACATGAATACACACAAGATACAATTACTTACATGAATACACACAAGATACAATTACTTACATGAATACACACAAGATACAATGACTTACATGAATACACACAAGATACAATTACTTACATGAATACACACAAGATACAATGACTTACATGAATACACACAAGATACAATTACTTACATGAATACACACAAGATACAATTACTTACATGAATACACACAAGATACAATTACTTACATGAATACACACAAGATACAATTACTTACATGAATACACACAAGATACAATTACTTACATGAATACACACAAGATACAATTACTTACATGAATACACACAAGATACAATTACTTACATGAATACACACAAGATACAATGACTTACATGAATACACACAAGATACAATTACTTACATGAATACACACAAGATACAATTACTTACATGAATACACACAAGATACAATTACTTACATGAATACACACAAGATACAATGACTTACATGAATACACACAAGATACAATTACTTACATGAATACACACAAGATACAATTACTTACATGAATACACACAAGATACAATTACTTACATGAATACACACAAGATACAATTACTTACATGAATACACACAAGATACAATTACTTACATGAATACACACAAGATACAATTACTTACATGAATACACACAAGATACAATGACTTACATGAATACACACAAGATACAATGACTTACATGAATACACACAAGATACAATTACTTACATGAATACACACAAGATACAATGACTTACATGAATACACACAAGATACAATGACTTACATGAATACACACAAGATACAATTACTTACATGAATACACACAAGATACAATTACTTACATGAATACACACAAGATACAATGACTTACATGAATACACACAAGATACAATGACGTAAACAGGCCTAACAAGTTGAAGGTCATCAGAATTTAGCTGATAATTATTCCTTCAAGAAAAATAATGACAAGAGATTTTTTTTTAAAATTAATTTTTTTTTATAACAACACATTCCTTTAACGCAAAGATGAATGTGTGCTTTGAGAAGATCTTTAATCAATAACGAATTTTCGCTATACGTTGACTTTTAAACAATGACGAATATGCGCTTTGAGATGATGTTTAGGAAATGAAGGATGTGCGCTATAAATTGATCTTTAAAACAATGACGAATTTGCGCTTTGAGATGATCTTTAAGAAATGAAGAATATGCACTATAAGTTGATATTTTAGCAATGACGAATGTGAGCTGTGAGTTGATCTTTAAGCAATGAAGAAATGTACGCTGTGGGGGATCAATTTGGGGATCACTACGTCAACAACTTAATTGTAAATATATAATTATGTCATACAATCTCTTACTCTTTAATAAAATATCAACGTATTTTTCTAAACGATCTTATTACAAGACAATTGTTTTTTTATAATCAATAACAAAGTTGGGGTTTTAGATTTTATCTGTCTGTTATCAAATTTCGTTTTTCACGTCACAAACCAACGAATAAGTTAGTGCTGTCTGTCATGATTGACTGTCATTAAGATTTGACTGATTTTTATTGCTCGTCCAGTCTGTTTTTAAGAGTTGTCTGTATTTAAATGTATGTGTCTGTTAGTGTTGTTTACTGTGGGACGCGGTGGTCGAGTGGCAGCGCGCTCGACTGGCGTACCGATGTTCGAATCCATGTCAAGGCAAGGATTTGTTCCCGGGGCCTAGGGCGTCCCTGAGTCACCCAGCTCCGAATAGGTACCTAACACTAGTTAGGCGGCTGGGTAATGCGTGGAACCCACAAAGCCGTGGCCTGTGAACGTTGCATCGCTTGCCAGCAGATCATCTCTCATGGTCTGTGGACGCAATTATCTTCTGCATAGAAGGAGCTTCTGTATTGATAAGATAAGAAGATGTTACATTTCCTAATGTTAGTTCTGTATTTTAGTTTTTAAGAGTTGTCTGAATGTTGAATTAATCTCTCACTTTGTAAGACATTTTGTAAGTTGACTTATTGTTAATGTTGTCCGCAAGTTTGTAAAATATGTATGATTTTATGGGTTGTCTGTCTGTTAGAGTTGTCTGATGTTTTGTGTTGTCTGTCACTTTGTAAATGTTGTCCTATTGTCAGTGTTGTCTGTTTATAAGATTGGTCTGATTGTTCGTGTTGTCTTTCTGTAAGAGATGTCCGATTGTTCATGTTGTCATGTTCTATGTTTGTCTGTCTGTTAGAGTTGTCTGATGTTTTTGTGTTGTCTGTCATTATGTAAATTTTGTCCTATTGTCAGTGTTGTCTGTTTATAAGATTGGTCTGATTGTTCGTGTTGTCTTTCTGTAAGAGATGTCCGATTCTTCATGTTGTCTTTCTGTCAGAGATTTTATGAGTGTTCATGTTGTCTTTCTGTCACATATGTCTGATTGTTCATGTTGTCTTTCTGTCAAACATTTCTGATTGTTCATGTTGTCTTTCTGTAAGAGATGTCCGATTGTTCATGTTGTCTTTCTGTCAAACATTTCTGATTGTTCATGTCTTTTTCTGTCAAACATTTCTGATTGTTCATGTTGTCTTTTTGTCAGAGAAGTCCGATTGTTCATGTTGTCTTTCTGTCAGAGATGTCTGATGGTTAATGTTGTCTTTCTGTTAGAGATTTCTGATTGTTCATGTTGTCTTTCTTTAGAGTTGTATGATTGTAAATGTGTCTTTCTGTCAGATATTTCTGTAAACGTTGTCTGTTTTTTAGTGGTGTCTGTCTGGCTGTACGAGTTGTTTAATTGTAAGTGTTGTCTCTCAGTTTGTTATTGTTTTCTGATTATTAGTGTTTTATGTATGTTAGAGTTGTCTGATTGTTAGTTTTGATTTGCAAGTAAATTCTATAGCACACTAGAAAAAGAAAATTAGCATATTAAAATGAAATGAAGTCAGTTCCCAAAGCTAGAACACACATATACATAAACGAGAGCATTTACAAAGTAAAAGACTTGCTATTTTTATATCTGACGTGTAATCAAATTGTATTTTCCTTGGACACCGCACTAAAAAGCACCGCTATCGATCTACTTAATATGAGATTGTAATTGAGACAACTAAAGCGGCATGAAAAATGAGAAGGTCATAATAGTATTATCTATAACTTTGCTTAAATTTCAATCTACGAGTCTTTGCGTCATAGTATTACTTATTTTTATGGCATACACTTTGTGTTGCATGTAACTAAATATTATGTATAGAAATGTTTAATTCAAAGGAAAAATACATTTTTTGAATCTTAGTGATTCTAAATTAAAGAAAAACAATTCATTTTTATACATTTATCTTCGCGTATTTCTTTGGCTAATTGGTGAGATGGCGTTGCGATGTTTTTATTTGTGACATTAATATTTCTCCAAGTGGCACGCCACTTGACTTCGATCCCTTCCATAAGAGTTCCATTTAAAGCATTTCCTATCACCAGTTCATTTTTTTGGTTCTAAATATAAGTATATATTATATATAGATGAAAATATGATGTTTGTCTTTATGGCGTCACATTGATTCCCATTGTAAGCCCAACCACCCCTGGTGGGTGTTGCTGTGATCCAGGTGGGCGGTGGTGACCACAGTTGTATTTGGGGTAGAATAACTTTAAGGATAGCATACAAGAAAGAAAAAAGTTTTAGAAATCTTGATGTATGTATTCGGCGAACCTATAGAGCCTTCCAGGTAACAAGAAAATATAACTAACATTCCTGGACATAGAAAAGATAAGAATGTATCATATGTTCGATTACTAAGAGAATAAAAAAAGGAAAACAACCGACGTAGGCAAAAAAAGTTTCAACCGCAACAACACGAGATAGCGATGACTTGCCTGCTGCTCACAATGAATCGTTAATGATTTCCAGATCAGGAATGTTTTCCGGCCAGAAGTGAAGTAATACGTATACAGTGAAACGAAGAATTGATGAAATGACTCAAGATGTTGAATATTTATTGTGTGAGTAATTTCTTATCAGTAATTATAGGGCTGTCGAAATTGTTGACAAATGCTGTCCGGGTACCCATCAAAATTTTAAACGAATATCCGGCTAACCAGTTCGAAACGTTGCATACTTTTTTGCCGTCATGACCTATATACAATAAAACCTATAGCTACCACCAATTCACCTCATTGTGGCCGTCCATAAATGACGTCATGACCTATATACAATGAAACCTATAGCCACCATCAATTCACCTCATTGTGGCCGTCCATAATGACGTCATGACCTATATACAATGAAACCTATAGCCACCATCAATTCACTTCATTGTGGCCGTCCATAAATGACGTCATGACCAATATAACCTATAGCCACCATCAATGTACCTCATTGTGGCCGTCCATAAATGACGTCTGACCTATATACAATGAACCCTATAGCCACCATCAATTCACCTCATTGTGGCCGTCCATAAATGACGTCATGACCTATATACAATGAAACCTATAGCCACATCAATCTCATGTGGCCTCCATATGCGTGACCATACAGAAACCATAGCACCATCAATACCTCATGTGGCCCCATAAATGACCTGACCTATACAATGAACCCTATAGCCACCATCAATTCACCTCATTGTGGCCGTCCATAAATGACGTCATGACCTATATACAATGAACCCTATAGCCACCATCAATTCACCTCATTGTGGCCGTCCATAAATGACGTCATTACCTATATACAATGAAACCTATAGCCAACATCAATTCATCTCATTGTGGCCGTCCATAAATGACGTCATGACCTATATACAATGAACCCTATAGCCACCATCAATTCAACTCATTGTGGCCGTCCATAAATGACGTCATGACCTATATACAATGAACCCTATAGCCACCATCAATTCATCTCATTGTGGCCGTCCATAAATGACGTCATGACCTATATACAATGAACCCATATAGCCACCATCAATTCAACTCATTGTGGCCGTCCATAAATGACGTCATGACCTATATACAATGAACCCATATAGCCACCATCAATTCATCTCATTGTGGCCGTCCATAAATGACGTCATGACCGATATATAATGAAACCTATAGCCACCATCAATGTACCTCATTGTGGCCATCCGTAAATGACGTGATGACCGATATACAATAAAACCTATCGCAACCATCAATGCACCTCATTGTGGCCGTCCATAAATGACGTCACGCACCTAGAGGGGGGGAGGGGATCACTATTGTGTGACGATGTGTTACGAGTGGGAGGGGGTGCTTAAGAAATGTGACGTCATATAAAAAAATGCGTAACTTTAAATAAAAGTTTCACTTAAGTATTTTATTGATTACAATTTATTTAATGACTGTTTACATGGCTTCACGCTCGTTACGATATTAGAGCTCAGCCTTACACTAAATACAATACTTAAATGACAAATATTGATTTGAAACAGGCTCATTTTCAAATAAAAGATACAGCTTTTATGGGGAGGGAGAGCGGAAATCTTTGTAACGTCATATTGCAGGGGGGGGGGTCTAAGTTTTTTTGACGACATGTTACTATGGGGGGAGGGGGGGAATCTGTTAAAATCGAGTGACGTCATTTATGGGTGGCCCCATTTCACATAGTAGCCATCAGCATGCTTCCAGCAACATACTATAGTATGTCCTAAACTATTCGCGACACCGCAATAATCGCGTGTTAGGCTCTCAGCCCTATCGCGTCGCACTGTACTGTACTGTAATATTGTTACATGAACTGTGCGTTATGTATTACTATGTGTAAGTTTGACTTTAAATTTGTTCCATTTTTGTCAATTCTAATACATATGTTGTACGCATAGAAAATGTGTTTACGGTACAATAATACAGAATCAGTAACTATGCTATGAGTTGTTATTGTGCTCCTGTACGTACGTTTTATTTTTATTAAAATATTAGTGCAGTACAAAATTAAAATGTGTTCACATTATCATTACTACAGAAGTGAAATACATTAGTAAAATGCATAACTGCATGCGATATTACTACATTAATACTGTATTAATGAGTAAGAGTGTCTATAGAAAGTGTTTGGGAAGCATATAGTACCGTATATAATATCACACATAGGCGTTTTAAAACGCATCGAATTTCGCGTTTTTTCGCTATTCTTAATTAAAGAATGTAATCCCCGCGAATAGCAAAGGAATAATGTATTGGGAACTTAATGCACCAAATAGTTCACGATACTGTGTAGAGCTGAAGTCGGTTCATCAACATTCACTTTAAGCATAGTGCCCAGATGGCGTTCATCGCACAGACAAACTTTCTTCAGAAAGCATGTATTGTGCCGTGTCTCTGTCAACTCGCTTGATGCGATTCCACACCTCCGACGTCTTACCAATCTTACACTGTTAGTAACGATTTAATTAATTAACTTTAAATACAGACAACTTTGTAGGTATTATTAAAAACAGTTTTTCTAGGTGAACATGTGTTGAAGAGAACAAGAAACACACGCGAAGTGTGCGGGTTATAGGAGTGGAGAGTTTAGATAAACAAAATACAAAATACACAAACAAATTGTGTAATGAAAACATAAAACTAGAGCTTTATAATTAAACTGACACGACAGTAAACATTTTGGCTAATGACTTCATCAGTACAATAAACATAGAGTAGTGGGAAATGTTTCCATGTGTAACTTGCATCTCTTCCGTCTATAAGTGTTGCTGACCCCAGCTGTCATAACAAAACGTTCATTTATCGTAGCTTCCCCAGCAGAAAAAAAATAAATTGAAAAGAATCAGCGAGAACAACACATTTTTCTCATCTGGTGTGATCTTCCCACATTCTTTAATAAGTTTATTCTCAAATTTAACTTATCCCCGTCAAATGGTATCTTAGTTCTTATAAAATTATGTACGACTCTTTTCTTCTTTTATGATTTATTGATTTCTGGACATTACACTTCATCTATTGTTTTAAAAATTATAATCAAATAGGCATTAGTTGTGTTTTCCTTGTTCACTTGTGAAAGTATTTTAGCGACATGTGCGTTTTTAGTAGCATCTTTTCAAGCTGACATATAACTATTTTATGTAACATATGAAGTATCTAGTCATGTAGACAACAAAGGCAAGTTTATTATACAATATATATAGACTATTAGTAATTTTTAAGAATTATGGCATAAACCAGTGAAATGAGCTTGTTAAAAATGGACTAATGCTTTTTCTGGATAAACCTAACATCTCATTTGCATTTTATCCCTATTTAAAGGGATCGAGAGCAAGTGACAGCACTTGAATACAATAGACTGGTTTTCTTGTCAGTAAATAGGTAGTACAACCTACTCGTTTCTGAAATAGTCATGTAAGAATATATTTTAAAGTACTTTCAATAATCTTATAGTTCTTTTAAATTCTATGTAAAAAAAACCTTAAAAACCTAATTTCTACTTCAAATATTATGTTTCTATACATTCTATATTTTACGTCCATAAAAAAATCTAACACAATTCTTTATAATTAAGAGTCATACAACTGTAACTTATTAAATAATTTAATTTTTTTTTAAATAAAAAATTTCTAATTAACTAATTGTCCAAAGTCAGTATAAAAAAAATCTTCAGGTTTCATAGTAAATAGAACATTAGCGGTGCTTTGTGGTGAATCGCTAGCGGGAATATCAATTCCCATTGTAATTTTTTAACAACATAGAATAATTCGACATTTATCTTAAGTTTCTAAATATTATATCTAAAAATAAACAATACGAAAACACAAACCACACTTACATAATTTAAACTACAGAAACTAAGATAGCAGATGTTAACCGTTAATAACTGTTGATAAATGATTCATAACAAAATAGTTATCTAATATATAAAGCTCAAATGTTTGTATGTTTGTATGTTTGTATGTTTCACTTTTCGACTTTCTGTTAGACAATCACGGAAAAACCAAATGACGGACGGGGACCAAATTTGGCAGGACGGTTCCTTTTACCCTGAAGGTGGTTTTAAGTTAGTTTTTGTAATTGTCCCTTTTGCCCGAATGCCGTAAATTAAATAATCAGAAAATGCAGAGACAAAGAATAAAAAATTTAACCTCATTTCTGTGTTGAACAAATTTACGCGGACGTTCAAATGCCGTTCAAAGCGAGTTACTTTTGGTGACATTTTTTTTCCCCAATACTTTATTTTCAGCCGTGCGCATTTGAAAAAATATTGTAATGTCTAATTACGGTGCGCACATTTTCGTGTACGCTTCATAATTTGAGCTGTGTAGTACAAAGAATTGTCATTTTCTTTACTGTTACTTTCTATATATTTGATAGACACGTAAAACATATTTAATTACAACTGCCACACGATGCATTAGATTTAATTGTTTACACGTTTAAATTTAATTGCGAATTTGTTTTAATTATTTTCAGTTCCATAACTCGACATTTAATGAAAAACCTATTTATGTAATAATTGTGTCAGTATTTTTTTCAAGGCTTCATTTTTAGCGGTGCACGTTTTAAAATCTTTTATCGCCTGATTACTGTGCTCACATTTTCGTGTACGCATCTTAAATTTAGCTGTGTCCTATTAATATAACATTTATATTTTGTTTGTCTTTTACATAAGCTGTTGTCTTTTACATAACCCATACACTTATACTATTTAAACTTAGGCTACCGACTTATTAACATAAGTAGATTAAACTAAATAAAGTGATCCTGAAAACGATTAATTATTTTGTATTGCGAATTGAATATGTTTTGTTCATTCCTTTGATGATGGATTGACATAGGTCATTTTTAAGATCGATTATTGTGATGGTTTCACATGCATTTTTAACATAAAATTGATTTGTTTTGTTTGTTTTTTAAAATTAGGAATATAGACAAATTTTTTACATTTATCTTTATTATCTTTATCTCATAGACGCTGTTGCAAATATTGTATTAATTACATTGCAGTGTCGTTAATATATAAGAGCTTTTTTAGTGACGACAGTGGCAGAGATCTTTTGGAAAAATGTCAACAAAGCAGTGATCCTGAAAACGCTTAATTAATATGAATTGTGAATTGAATATGTTTTTCTGTTAATCATTTTTAAGATGCACTTATTAACAGACGGTTGAATCTTTTTTTTTAATGTATTTTATTTTTCAGATATAAAATCTGGTGTGTTTGTGTGTGCATTGAATATAATTTACAAAATATGATAGGGAACAAAAAAAGATTCCTTTTTGAAATTATACACATTGCTTATAAACCGTAAATATAAATCGTAAAATATAGAGACATAAAATGTTAAATATTATTTCCCTGTTTAGACAATTATGAATACGTCAAAAGGAAGAGTTATTTTGGTCCAGTACATTTACTTTATAACAAGACTTTATTTCATGCGGCCAGCTTTCTATATGTCTAAATATGGTGTGCACATTTTTTATATCATTTTAATACGACCGATTTTTTTAAAAATAGTATTTTAGAAAGTACATTTATCATTTTGTTTATTTGCGCTATGAGTCAATTAGCTTTTGCCTTTTAGAGGGATAGTGCCACATGTTCTTTATCACATAGACGTGGTTACAAATATTATATAACTTACAATTGTGATACGATGCCGTTTCGTAATTATATATTAATTTTTGAGTGACGAGGGTGGTAGAGCTCTTTCGGAAAACATATAAGTTATGTTAATTTTGTACAAGTGGGAATGAAATTGTAAATTTAGTTGTTATGGTCGGCAAGAATCATTATTTAATAAGTCATATCTTTTGAATAGTAAGGTTATGTTAAAAGGCACTGCATTAAGTGAAAACAACTCACGCGGTAAAATGGCATATCTCTGTTTCTCATTAGATTTTAACTAAATAGTTGAATCTGAAATTTAACTTGGCAAATAAAAATTGTAATAGCCATCACCTAATACTTGGATAAAGGGTCAGCACACTCCCGCTACAAAGTGCGGGTATTTTTCAAGTATATATATATATACATAAATATTTAAATATGTTTGTGTGTGTATGAATGTCCTTTCTAGCTGTCTAAACCATTCACCCGATCGTCATGAAACTTTTCAAGACTGTTGAGTATGCTCCCGGGATGGTAACTATCACTTTTTTTCAAAATTTAACACTCATGGGGCGCCGGGAGGCCATATCGTCATGTTTTGCTTATACGAGCTATATAAAAATTAGTTTAAGCTTTAGCTACTGTGTAAATTATTGGATCTTAACCAAAAATGTGTATATGACAACTTGATAGCCAATTTTAAAATACTATAGGGCACTAAACTGCTAATATTCATTCCTTTGGGGCTGGGGGCCCAAAAATTCACATTTTTTAAGCGTTTAAGATTTTATTCACCATTCAGTCATTAACAATCTTGAAAAATTATGACACATGTATCAATTATTATACTAATTGAAATGAACAGATGTTTTGAACTTTATATCTTGCCCAGAATGGGCCCTTGGACCTTTAATGTCGTTGTTATCTTATATGAGCTATATAAAAAATAGTTTCTATGTTAGCTACTTAGTAAATGAATAGATCTTCACCTAACTTTGCACACAAAAACTTGGTAGCCTATATTAAAATACTATAGACACTGCACTTCTAATGCCAATATCTTCGTGGCCGGGGCCCCAAATATCTTTTTTCGTATATGTTTAAGATATTTTTCCTATTTACTTTTTAAAGAGCTTGAGAAATATAGCCACAATAAAAATGAACTTAAATGAACAGGTTTTTGAAATTGACCTCTTGCACCGAATGGGCCAGGGCCCCTTAATGCTATTTCCCCCCTATTGTTGGTATATAAAAAGTAGTTTAAGAGTTAGATATTGAGAAAAAAACTGGATTTTGACAAAACTTAGAATATAAAAACTTAAGAGCCTATATTACTATAGGGCACTGACCTCTTAATTTCCACTCCTTCGAAAAAGTCTTTTTTACTGAACTTTAATCATTGTATTCCTTATTCAATTTTACACGATATTGAGGAATATATATTGAGTACAATAGATAAAAACAAAATTAATGGCCCCAGGGCCCATTCTGGGCAAGATATAAAGTTCAAAACACCTGTTAATTTCAATTTGTATAATAATGGATACATGTGTCATTATTTGTCAAGATTGTTAATGACTGAATAGTGAATAAAATCTTAAACGTTTAAGAAATGAGTACAATGGCAATAAAAAAAATATAATATCACTCATTTTGGGGCCGGGGCCCTTAATATCGTTTCTTCTTTTGTACGCTATTTAATTATTAATTTATTTATCCGTTTGCTATGAAACTTGGATTTTTTTTTCCACACTTCCACGAAGATTTCTTCAGAATTATTTTTAAACATACCACTCATTTGTTTCTTTAAATTTATTCCTTTTTACTTTGATCGTTGCAACGCACGACGGGTCTACTAGTATTAAAATAAAAATCAATAAATCTAGACTAATTTTCTTTATTTTTGTTAAATATTTCTTTTCATTTGTAAATGACGTCATTAATTTTGTGATTTTTAGCTATTTTTAAATCCTTTATAATAACTCGTAAACATAAGATTTATAGTCAAAAACTTTGTTTTTAAATTTAAAAAAAAATAAATTAAATCCTTCATATTAACTCGTTGCGTCTGGTTGATGCTTTGATTTTTCGCAGAACAAACTTTGGATCGATTATTGATCGATTTGAGGCGAATTATATTGAACAACCTTCTTAATACTTTTCTTTGTCACGGTGCGATGCGCATTATATTGACGATATTTTAAAAAATATATTCCAGATCTGTAAATGTAAAAGCTAGTAATTGCTAGTCTGTCTCGCGGTGCGCACTTTATTGAACATAATTATAACCCTTTTACCGTGATCAAATCTAGCTGAAATTTAGCAGCCATATTGTATTAGTATTTACTGCTAGGGGTTGTAAGGCGCCTACACACCCACTTTTTTTCAAAACCCGGCGTAACTTATCAATGTTTGATAAATGCGAAATATTAATCTTATTGAAATTTACACAAATTATTTTATAATTATAAATCCTCAAATCCTCTTATCACATCGTTCCTTTTTCAAAAATTAAAATATAAGCTCAAACAATGACTTCATATAATATTTTACGGCAAGAAACAACACACTCTTTTTCAACGGCTATGGACTGTTGTACTATGTCCCTAAGCGTTACGAAGTCAGTGACTTGGGCATTTACATTGTTTATAAATTCTTTATATATGAGACATAAGTTACATTTTGGATTTTTGCATTGTCAAAGTATTATAATGAACATACTTTTAGTTATGTCTCGTAAATAAAGTAAAAACTGCGTTAAATTTAAAAACTATAATTATTGGCAGTTATAATGTAATTAAAACAATATATACCGGGTAATTATTAAAGGCAAGAAACTTAAGCGTACCATTACTGTAACCCGTTTAAGCACTGTTAATAAAGAAATGAAAGGCCTAAAAATAATCATAGCCTTAACGTTTAATATATTTAGTAATAATTATATTAAAATTTTCGCTGATTGTAATTATTTTTTGCGTTTTCTAATTGTTAGTTCTGTATCAGTATTACCATTATGGATTCACGCTTCGCATTAGCTATTTTTGTTATACTTCAAAATATTGCAATGCATCTATTTTTGCCATAAATCAAGAGAGGCATGATATCGGACAGATTAATGATTATGTATTGCATATTGACAATTGCGTTGTTAAATCCGCACCTATAACTGAAGAGCTGTCGTCAGATCACTTTTGAATTATTTGTAACCTTAAGTCGGTTCCTCCCCCTCTGAGTATAGCAGTAACCCATGACCTCTGCCCAGTGGCGTAGCTAGAGAGGGGGGTGGGGGCGATCCACCCCGGGTGGCAGACATTAAAGGGGCGGCATTTGGGAGCATTTGAAAAGTACAGCCATTTGCGAAAAACGCCGTTTTTCTTTTCAAGGAGGAAAACCCGGGTGAAACAAAAATATTCGTAATTTCGAATCTTGATGGATTCGCGCAACATTTGTTTGATTACATAGTGGTTCTCATAACTAACCCATAACTGTTCAAAAATTTAAAATCGCTAAAAAATTATCGATTTATTTGAAAAATTAAGCGGTATATGTCACAGATTACGCTTTTATAAGAGAACTCTACACAAAAAAACACATCACCGCTGGGCCAAATAATATTTGTAATTAATATTCGCCACGACAGTTTTTACATGGAATTTCGACATGCACAGAATGATGCGCGAACAAGTACCTACATGGCATGGTGGTTCAAATATTGTGTTTAACTTACAAGTAGTAATTTATATCACTGTTTCAGTTGTCAGAAAATAATTTTAGGTAAGTTTTTATAAATTACATTTATTTTGTTTTTATTGCATTAAACTAGCACAAATAATTTGTGTTTTTCAATAAGATATGGTTATTCATAAAAATTTTACGCCTATCCAAATAAAGAAATGTGTAAATAATTTGATATCGTCTATTTTATGGAAAATTATTAAGAATTATGAAAAGAATATGAAAATATATGAAAATGTCTCCGTTAATAAACACCACAATAAGCATAAACAATTTCGTAACATACTTTAACATTTCAAGCGTCATGGAAAAAAATGACATGTAAAGAAGTAACTAGTAAAACGAGATAAGATGCTGGAAATTTTACTCAATTCAATACAATCTTTTTCTTTTCTATGTTATCTCAATTTATAGGAAACCGTCTTTTTTAAATAAAAATTAATGCGCACCCCTTTCATGGAACACAGAGATGTGGTAATACAGAACTTTCATGGAACACAGAGATGTGGTAATACAGAACTTTCATAGAACACAGAGATGTGGTAATACAGAACTTTCATGGAACACAGAGATGTGGTAATACAGAACTTTCATAGAACACAGAGATGTGGTAATACAGAACTTTCATGAACACAGAGATGTGGTAATACAGAACTTTCATAGAACACAGAGATGTGGTAATACAGAACTTTCATAGAACACAGAGATGTGGTAATACAGAACTTTCATAGAACACAGAGATGTGGTAATACAGAACTTTCATAGAACACAGAGATGTGGTAATACAGAACTTTCATAGAACACAGAGATGTGGTAATACAGAACTTTCATGGAACACAGAGATGTGGTAATACAGAACTTTCATGGAACACAGAGATGTGGTAATACAGAACTTTCATGGAACACAGAGATGTGGTAATACAGAACTTTCATGGAACACAGAGATGTGGTAATACAGAACTTTCATAGAACACAGAGATGTGGTAATACAGAACTTTCATGGAACACAGAGATGTGGTAATACAGAACTTTCATGGAACACAGAGATGTGGTAATACAGAACTTTCATGGAACACAGAGATGTGGTAATACAGAACTTTCATAGAACACAGAGATGTGGTAATACAGAACTTTCATGGAACACAGAGATGTGGTAATACAGAACTTTCATGGAACACAGAGATGTGGTAATACAGAACTTTCATAGAACACAGAGATGTGGTAATACAGAACTTTCATGGAACACAGAGATGTGGTAATACAGAACTTTCATAGAACACAGAGATGTGGTAATACAGAACTTTCATAGAACACAGAGATGTGGTAATACAGAACTTTCATAGAACACAGAGATGTGGTAATACAGAACTTTCATAGAACACAGAGATGTGGTAATACAGAACTTTCATGGAACACAGAGATGTGGTAATACAGAACTTTCATGGAACACAGAGATGTGGTAATACAGAACTTTCATGGAACACAGAGATGTGGTAATACAGAACTTTCATGGAACACAGAGATGTGGTAATACAGAACTTTCATGGAACACAGAGATGTGGTAATACAGAACTTTCATGGAACACAGAGATGTGGTAATACAGAACTTTCATAGAACACAGAGATGTGGTAATACAGAACTTTCATAGAACACAGAGATGTGGTAATACAGAACTTTCATAGAACACAGAGATGTGCTAATACAGAACTTTCATAGAACACAGAGATGTGGTAATACAGAACTTTCATAGAACACAGAGATGTGCTAATACAGAACTTTCATAGAACACAGAGATGTGGTAATACAGAACTTTCATAGAACACAGAGATGTGCTAATACAGAACTTTCATAGAACACAGAGATGTGGTAATACAGAACTTTCATAGAACACAGAGATGTGCTAATACAGAACTTTCATAGAACACAGAGATGTGGTAATACAGAACTTTCATAGAACACAGAGATGTGCTAATACAGAACTTTCATAGAACACAGAGATGTGGTAATACAGAACTTTCATAGAACACAGAGATGTGGTAATACAGAACACTGTTACAGAAAGTTGGAGATAAGAAACTGAACGCCGAGTTAAAAGTAGAAAATATATGAGTGGGGAAAATTCAGGAGACGTGGGTCTACCTTTAGAGCAAGAAGTACAACGAGAATTGTTTTTATCTATGGATGGAATTATATAAGAAAATAAAACATCGCTTTGATGAACTGCATATTCTTGCAAGAAAATGTTCGTGTATAATAGCATGTAACATAATAAATGAACAATTTAAGCATCTAATAACTTACTTTATTGTCATTGACAAAGAACAGTTCAATATTGAAAGAAAAATGATCCATGTTTTTATGACTGTCCCTACACTACAAGAAGAGGCATTATGGCTAGAAAAATGGGGGAAAAAGGCCCCCTTGATCTATTAAAATTTTTTCAACAGTTTAGATTTGAAAATTCTGTACCCAACATCGTAACTTTGCTTAGAATTTTTTCAACCATTGCTATCAAGGTCGCCAGTTGTGAGAGGAGCTTCTCCAACCAATGTTCCCTCTAAAGTTCGTTGTTGCGTGTGCAAAGTGGAAAAACTCATTGTGTAAAGTTGCACAGCATCCATTTTCTCTGCAATATTTTACCAAATTTGTTGCGCGGTAACTCTAAACTGCTGTGCGACATCGGTTTGACATCTGCGCAGCCGCGTAGCTTAAAGGGAACATTGCTCCAAACTGAAGTTGATAAAAAATTATCAACGTTCCACAACGAGTGATTTAAGACAACAAAATCTTCCAATATTATCCACAGAACAAGATATTAAAGACAATTTAAATTTTGATAGCACAATGCACGATTTTTCTACCATGAAAGTTAGGAAAGTATATGTATAAATATGTTTACATACTAATCTGTACAATTTCTTTGTAAAAAATCATTTATTTATAAATAAAAAATAAAAGAATATTAATTGTTATTGCTTTTTTGGTTTTAGATTTGGAATATGTTTTGTCTCATGGAAGGGGTGGGGGACTTGCAACCTCAGTCCCTTTCTTGTGTCCTTTAAAAAAGTATATTGTAAGTTTATAAATTTCTATTTATAGGTAGAGTAATTTACCACCTCGCGAACGCCATACGCTAAAAATAGCACCATTTTTGGCTTTCATTACCTAGTTTCTAAACCGTTCGACACAAGGTAAAAACGAAAGTACCTACAAGTAGTATGACAACAAGGCTACTATACTGAGACAGTATTCTTCTATTACTACGCGGGGTTAGAGTGTAAAGTCCAATTTTAGCGGACCCAGTTAGCTACCGCCTGCCGAACACTTTTTTGCTTAATTTACTTCAAAGCAGACACATTTACCTCAAAGCAGACACATAACCAAAATCATCAAAGAATCAATTTTTAGTTAATGGAGTCAACAAATAACACTGGAGATGTCAATAATAATGTAATAAACGTTTATTAAAGAAATTAGATCCCGAATAACTTATCTCTATTAATATGAATAACTCAAGATCTATATATACAAAATAATACTATAGGTAGATCTATAATCTATAGTCTAGTCAGGGCAGCAAAGAGTGCACACAAAAGTGCCTTGTTTCAAAGATGCACAATTTTGCGTGCACTGTGCATGCCACCAGCCATCACACACATCACATTGGACCCAAACCTCTGCCCCTCCCCCTTTTTTGCACCCTTGACACATTCCTTCCAACAAGAGATCCTCTTCTATATCTAAAGTATCGTCATCTGTAGTCATGTCAAGCTCCATTGTTTGAACCAACTGTGAGTCCTCACTGCTGCTATCAGATATATCTATTACTGGATACTACTTTACTTTCTTGGACTCCACTATTTTCATTTTTTTAATGTGCTCTTTTTCTCTCTTGCGTCTTTTTTCTTCCCTTTCTTACTCTCTTTTCCTTTTTGTAGCCTCTTTTTTTTGCATCCTTTCTCTTTTTGCTTTCTTCCCTCTCGATCTTTCTTTTCAGTTTATTTTTTTCTATTTTTTCTTAGTCTGTTGTTTTCTTTTTTTAATGCTTCTCTAAACTCTTACCACTGACCAAGTTTGGCATAGTTGGAGCATTTGCTGTTAACGTCTTGTTTTTATTCCTTGTAACAAAAGCAGGCAGCTTTAAAATGTCATCTACTGTCAAGTTAGCTTTGAGTGTGCAGTTTTTGGGTTCTTCTAGACTGCACGTTTCTATTAGCCCCACAGCTAAGGCTTGAAACTTGTTCTCTTCTTCCTCTTTGCTAAGGTCGTCTCCTGCAGTAGAACTTGTCATTGTAAGTTGACAATTTTTTTTATTAAATTGGTTGCGACCCATTTCACCATATAAAAAATGTTTGAATAGTCATGGAGTGCTTTAAGTTGTGCAGCAGACAAATTGGACTTTGGTGGTGATGATGCAGGTAATGATTCTGGTTGGGAAGATTTGTAAATGATAGACTTATTTTCATTCTCAAATCGGCTGTTTTCCTGTATAATGGAGCTGGGTCTCTATGACTACTTGTGTTTCATTCGCAATCGGTTGTGTCTCAATGAGTGCCTGTGTGTAAGATTCGATTGGCTGTGTCTCAATGATTGTTTCTGTGTAAATTTCTATTGGCGTTGTTTCAGTGGTTGCTGCTGTGTCGGATTCTATGTGTTGTGCCTCGATGATTGCTTGGTTATGGTTGGGACTCAATCAGTTTGTTGTCATTTATGATGTGCAGGTAGTTTAGCTTAATTTTCCTACATGAAAAAGTGTTCGCAACGAAGTAATATCCTTCAATAAAACAAATATACTTCAACGCGAACATGCACATGCCCTCAAAACGAACACTACTATTTTCAAATAACATTAAAGGCCAAGAGCTAGACCCTTATTTAACTAAATTTTTCTGCAGAATAAAAGTGTTCGGTACGAAGTAAAATCCAACGTTAAACTTACTTCGTCGCGAACACCCCTTCGAAACGAACATTGCTATTAAAAAGCATTGTAAAGTATAACAGGGTTGTTACTGGCCTATTTGTAAGTGATGATGCAATACCAAACAGTTGTGTTTTCCAAAGTGAACAGGAAAAGTAGTCTTAACCCAGACATCAACTTCGTTCTTCCTAGGGACGCTGACAGCATGCATGGCGCAAGGATCAAAATGTTGACACACATTACTCACAAAATAGTGCGTCCCGGCAAACGAAACGATAAAATGATATTGAAAACAGAAGTACTTTCGACTTACGGGTGTTCGTTTTCGTGTTAGACGGAAAATAAAAATACAGAGAACGCTTTATGAAATAGTGTTCGCTACGACATAGCGTTCGCGAGGCGGTAACTTACTCTATATCATCTTATGTGGCCTCTTTTATTACTGCTTACATAAATATGGCATGCAATGTTAAAAATGTTCTCCACCTTTACTTCGTTTCAATTACTATCATTTATTCATGATTATTAATTTATAAAAACCATCAAATGAATGACTAAAGGGGTCGTTCATAAATGACGTCACGCAATTTTGGCTGATATTTCACACCCCTCCCCTCTCGTCACACGTCGTCACAAAAACTTAGACCCCCTCTTCAATATCAAGTCACAAATCTCTGCCCCCGCCCCCCAAATCCGTATTTTCTATTTGAAAATGAGCATGTTTCAAATGAATGTTTTATTATTTAAGTTTGTATTTAGTGTAAGTAATATAGTAAACCACGTGAATCCATGTAAAACGTCATTGAATAAATTGTAAGCAATCGAAGATTTAAGTTGAACTTTTATTTAAAGTTGCGTGCTTTGATGTGACGTCACAGTTGTTGAAAACTACAACATCCCCCTCCCTCCCCCTCGTCACACATCGTCACAAATTTGTGACTCCCCTTCCCCCAGATGCATGACGTCATTTATGGACGGCCCTTAAAAAGGGCGGCAAATAGGAGACCGCCCCGGGTGGCAAAAGTTCTAGCTACGCCACTGCCTCTGCCCCACTTTGGATTAGCCTAACAGCTAATTACTGATGGATGTCTAGAAAGAAAAAAACGTATAATTATTTTACCATTAATACAAATTAATAAATATGTATTATTTTTAAAAACAATAATGAAATGAAAAAGATAGTTTACTTATTGCAATGATTCCACAGATAGATTAGACAGTTACACTACTATTTACAATATATTATACTACTACGTCAGTTTAATGTAAGGACACATATATTATACTGGTAATATAATGTTACTACAACAAATGCAATGACAAATATATAAATGTCTTTAAAGAAAATTATATTTCTCGATTCTTCACAATAATTGTATAACATTTATCTCACTAGAACTTGATTGTTTATATTAGTTGTAAGAAAGATGAACTTTAAAAGAAGAAAACTTTTGAACCTATAAATAACGTTGACATTATTTTTACTTATCATCAATCTTCTGTCATTATGTTTTACTTACAGTGTTTTAAAAGTTTACTTTAATTTGTAGTAATACATAGTGATACTCAATAATTTAATGTATTGAATAAGATCTTAACCGATGTTCTCTTTAGTCAGTCCACAGACATATGTTTACTGTGGTAAAAACATTAAACCATAAGATCCAGTAATGCTTTAGTTTGTCATAACAACTGCTTTGTTGTGTCTTAACCTGCTGCTTTAGTTTGTCATAACAACTGCTTTGTTGTGTCTTAACCTGCTGCTTTAGTTTGTCATAACAACTGCTTTGTTGTGTCTTAACCTGCTGCTTTAGTTTGTCATAACAACTGCTTTGTTGTGTCTTAACCTGCTGCTTTAGTTTGTCATAACAACTGCTTTGTTGTGTCTTAACCTGCTGCTTTAGTTTGTCATAACAACTGCTTTGTTGTGTCTTAACCTGCTGCTTTAGTTTGTCATAACAACTGCTTTGTTGTGTCTTAACCTGCTGCTTTAGTTTGTCATAACAACTGCTTTGTTGTGTCTTAACCTGCTGCTTTAGTTTGTCATAACAACTGCTTTGTTGTGTCTTAACCTGCTGCTTTAGTTTGTCATAACAACTGCTTTGTTGTGTCTTAACCTGCTGCTTTAGTTTGTCATAACAACTGCTTTGTTGTGTCTTAACCTGCTTCTTTAGTTTGTCATAACAACTGCTTTGTTGTGTCTTAACCTGCTGCTTTAGTTTTGTCATAACAACTGCTTTGTTGTGTCTTAACCTGCTGCTTTAGTTTGTCATAACAACTGCTTTGTTGTGTCTTAACCTGCTGCTTTAGTTTGTCATAACAACTGCTTTGTTGTGTCTTAACCTGCTTCTTTAGTTTGTCATAACAACTGCTTTTTTGCGTAAAAACGTGCGGCTTTGTCTCTCACAAATTGTGGCTTTGATACGGAACACAGATTTAAAAAAAAATAATATCTTTAAATTGAATAATGTGAACTAAAGTTAAAACTGATTAGATTAAGATAAAATACACTATAGTTTTTAAATATAATATGATATTTCATTTTTACTATCATTGAATCAATAGATGATACATTATATAAAATATTACCTTTTGGTTATTAAAAGACTAAAAATAAATAATATGGGTTTGTTTGTTTAGTCAAGGTTATTTTAGTTCTCTAATGTGTATTTAAATTATCTTTGCAACAAAATGACTAAGGTCAACTAATCATCATCATCATCATTGCCTGTCTTCCCGCTTGGGGCATAGACCGCAAACTAAGGCTCTCCAGGCATCCCTGTCCTGCGCCAGTCTCTCAATCTGTTCCCAGCTGTACCCACTCTTTTTGGTGTCTGCTTCCAGTTCCCTCCTCCGGGTCATTTTGGGTCGACCTCTTTTTCTCTTGCCTTGGGGGTTCCAAGTGAGGGTTTTTCTCACAATGCTGGATGTAGGCTTTCCGAGAGTGTGGCCAATCCATCTCCATCTGCGCTGGCGTATTAGCTCTTCCACGGGCTCTTGTTGTGTGCGTTGCCAGAAGTCCTCATTTGTGAAAACATTGGTCCTGCGGATTCGGAGGATTGTTCGGATACATGTGTTTATAAATGTTTGAAGCCAAATTAAGTTACCTTTAAATGCTCAAAATAAAATAAACACTCTAAAATATCGCAAAATATACGAGGTAAGCACAAGCAATTTAGGCAGATAAATACGAGAACTAAAAACTAGAGCTGTTGTTGGCAATTGTTGAATTAAAAAAGAAGTTATAATACGTATTGATTGAGAATACAACAATCGACGCAGTTATGCCTTTTAAATTATGTTCCTCAAGTCACTAATATCTAAATGAGCAGACCTACAATAAATCATTGTTATAGATTATAGACAGGGGTGGATTAAGATTGCACGGGGCTTTCTTTTTATCCACATGTCTATTCGAGGGTTGCATTTGATTAATCATTTTTTTATAGTTTTCTTTTTATCCATATGTCTATTCGAGGGTTGCATTTGATTAATCATTTTTTTCCAAATTAGGATTTATTGCCTTACGTATTATTACTTCTTTGCTCTTTGTTCTTCTATTGGTTTAATCTAATTGCGTTTCTTTTTTTAACATTGAATATAATAAATCTGGCAGCTCTTGTTTGACTTTGTTCTATTTTATCTTTGTCTCTAATTATTTCTGATTGGGGTTGGTATGACAAGCATGTGTTTCCATACATTATGGCATGTTGTTAGGACAGAATTAGGGGGTGGCCGGATATGTTTTTTTTACTATTTTCCAGATCCGGATAGTTTGCTTCTAATATTTGCCGGCTCCGGATATCTCCACATTTAAGTGTAAGAGCTTTAATATTTTCTATTTAGTATTTAAAACTATTTATTAAAATATTTATTACCCAATATATGGAGAGTATCTGGTATCTAAAATAAAAAGTATGTGACACAGTTAACGTCAACGATGAACATTTAACAATGAATTGAATGAACAAACTTGAACGAAGTTCAACTGTGTAGCATGTACCAAGCGAACAGTGTTGTACTTTGTGTGTAGTGTGGTGTACAAGAAGTAGTGATCTAGAGTCAAAATAAAAACTGTTCTTTTATTCAGACGATTTAATAAAAGTTTAATATAATTTTAGTTAACTTAGTTTGTTATCTTATGTAGAAAAGTAATTTCTATCTTGTAACTTTTAAACTTAATATTTTTTCGCGCATTGAAATTGATTGTTTTTCTATATTTGGATGGATTTGAATGATTATATGATACACGGTTGTTAATTTGTTTATTTTGTTATATATTAACATAATTTAATGTTGTTGCTTTTGTTTTACTTTTTATAAATTTGTTTTTAAACTTATTAATACTAATTTAATTTGATTTCAAATAATTCTTTACTACATTTGATATCCGGGTCCTATCCGGATGTGCCATAAGTATTTTCCGAATCCGGATGGTAGAGGAAAATCCCAATATCAAGACCGGATATCCGCACTTGCAGATATCCGGCTATGCCCTAATATTTATACAATACAACACTTACATTCAACAGTAAAGTCTGTATACTGAGCATCCCCAATGTAAGGCCCGCAGTAAGTCAGTCTCCTCACGTATGAGTCACGTGATGCTCCTCGTGTGTAATGGTTGACGCTGGTCACGTGTGTTTAGGAGTTGTTTAAAACTTTTTTTTCAAAACATCCAAACAGTGACATGAAGAAAATGTAAATGGTATGGTTACATATTCACAGAATTCCCCCAGACAACTGGACCACACTTATAGTTATCAACATAGTAAACTTTTGATAGTATTTTAATGCCGACGTTTGAATAATATGAGCCTAAATTACATAAATGTACTATAATGTTTAGATTAAGAGTTTACCTTTACAAGATATACCCGTCTTTTGAATCGCGATGCTGTAAGCTGATCTTTGAGCAATGACGGATGTGATCTGAAGAAGATCTAGCTCTGGGAACTAAGTCAATAACTTAATTGTAAATATATAATTATGTCATACAATCCTCTTAGTCTGTAATCAAATATCAACATATTTTTCTCAAATGAGTTCAAAACAAGACAATTGATTTTGCTCCATGTACGAAGTCGGCGAGATAGTGATTCTCTCTGCCCATCCTCCGTTTCGTGTCAGAAACCAATAATATATAAATAAGTGTTGTCTGTTCAGTTTGTCTGTCTTTTTGAGTTTTATGACTTTTATGTTTGTCTGTCTGTTAGATTTGTGTGATAGTTTGTGTTGTCTGTCACTTTGTATATGTTGTTTTATTGTCAGTGTTGTCTGCCTATGAGATTGGTCTGATTGTTATGGTTGTTTTTCTCTCATTAATGTCTGATTGTTAGTGTTTTCTAAATGTTAGAGATGTCTGAGTGTTAGTATTGTCTGTATGTAAAAGTTGTCTATTTTTTAAAGTGTTGCCTGTCTGCATTTAAGAGTTGTTTGATTGTAAGTGTTGTCTTTCAGTTTGTTAGAGTTTTCTGATTATTAGTGTTGTCTGTCAGTATGATTATGTTGTATGATTGCTAGTGTTGTTTTGTCAGTAAATTCTATAATACATTAGAATAAACCAATTCTACATATTTAAATGGAAATGAAATCATTTTCCCAAGTTTGAACACAAATTTACATAAAAGAAAACATTTACAAATTAAAATATTTCATATAGCTATATATGACGTGCAATCAATTTGTATTTTCATGAACGCCGCACTAAAAAGTACCACTATCGACCTATTTAATATGAGGTTGTAATTTAGACAACTTAAGTGGCATGATTAATGCGAAAATCATATTATTATTTTCTTTAACTTCCATTAAATTATTATCTCCAATTCTATGTGAGACATTATTATTTATTTTTATTGCTTACATTTTGTATTGCAGTTCACTGCATATTATGTAAATAAACATTTAATTCGAAGGAAAAATACATTTTTAGAATCCTAGTTATTTCAAATTAAGAAAACTATAAATGTAATACATTTACCGTCAAGTATTCCTTAGCCTATATAATAAAAGATATATTGCGCTTGATCCACCAGTTCATACAATTTTCTACCTCGAAGTGGCACGCCACTTTAATTCGATCTCTTTAATAAGGGATAACATTTCAATCAATTGTTAGGATTCTCCTACCACCATTTTAGACTGAGTTCGATTATAACAATGTCTTGTCAAACTGCTCATTTATTCATTTTGTAAAAATATATATTATTTAATATATATATATATATATATATATATATATATATATATATATATATATTTTTACAGTGATCTACACGGTTGTCTCTACTGCCCCCTAATGTGCGCGCCATCAATTCGAGGCGGGGTTATGGCCACAAGTTCATTTGTGGGGCGAAGAATAACTTTAACGTGTGGTGAACACATAAAGAAGGAAAAGTGAATTTAGAAAAAATGATTTTTGTATTGCGTAAAGATATAAATACTTCTAGGCTACAAGAACAAATTACTACCTTTCATGGTCATAAAAAAGTTTAGGATTTATATTACTTTCGAACACTAAAAGAAAATATAATGAAACAACTGACATTGAAAAACAAAACCTTTTCAACCGCATACACACAAATAGCGATGGCTTACTTGCTTCTTAAAATATTTTGTTAAAGATTTCAAATACCGGGAAAACCTCATTCTATTGGTGGAGAACTCTATATACCAGCTATAATTGAAGTAATACTTTCTGTGCTACACAAGCCAGCATCTAATATCTAGAAAATTTAGATGAGAAATAATACAGTGTAAATAATAATTAATGAAATGGCTTAAAGTTTTGAAGTGTTTCTGTGTGACAATATAAAGAGATCTCATTTTTCTATTCAACGTCATGAGTCAACTTTACCGGGAAATGAAGCTTTACTTTTAGCATGCGTCTGGTTTAGAAAGGAAGGAAAAAAAATAATACGATCTAATATTTGCTCATAATTAAGAGTAATCAACATTTTATGTTTTTACAAAAAAAAAGAAGAAAAAAAAACAGATAGAGGGAGGTATTTAACACACAAAAAAAGGCATACAATGTAATTTTATATGTCTTAACCAAAACTAACTCGTAAGTTGTACAAGATATTACAATGATACGCACTAATTTATTTACTTTTAGGTAAAATGAAATTAACAGGAGCAATACTAATTTCCTTTGATAAAATGCATATACTGATTTCTCCAATTTCGGCGTAAACGTAACACACGAAATCTAGAGATCTAACCGAACAAGACACGAACATATTAATGGTACATTATCATTGGTAAAAAAAAGCACACTATTTAAGTAGACTTATAAATGAAATAGATATTTAAAATAATATCATTAAACAATAAACCCTCTTTGTTCATAAAATATGTGTCACTAGATATAAATAATCTGCAATGAATTCCTTTAATCTATTGCACGCAATAACGTTGTGGAATTTTTAATGTATTTCATGTTAGAATCATGCTTGATTCCAGATTTTAGTGATAATCTTTCTATTCATCCACAAGTCAGTTACGATATTCTAAACAAATGTATTTTTTATGCCTCTATGTTAAGCAATAAAATATTTATTAATTATATGCAATGAAACCATGCAATTATTGCATCATATATCCGTAACTGTAATGTAAAATGTACGTTTCGTTGTTTACTTGAATTGTGACACGTAGGAGCGGGAATATATATATCAAACGATTTTAAAAAGTTTACGAAACATAATCTATTGTTAATGTAAAATTATAAAATATCAAATAAAAAAATATATCTTCCAATAATACAACACTTACATTCAACAGTAAAGTCTGTATAGTGAACCTCCTGAGGGTAAGGCACGCAATAAATTAATCACCACACCTATGGGTCTCGTGATGCTCCTTATGCGCAAGTGTTGCCGCTGGTCACGTGACGTGTGATCAGGAGACTCCTGATTAATAATGCAATAAAATGTACCTTTATGTCAAATTGCTAAATTAGAGATACAAAACTATAAAACATCTGCTCCATTTAAACTAGAGACTCGCCGCTTGTCTTCGATCTCTATGATACAACGAATTGTAAAGATCCAAATAATATAAAATAAATAAGGTCTCATCCTTATTTTATGATATCTGTTTATATTTTAAAATGATTAATCAAAAATGACATATGATGGTAGAAAAAAAGTCACATACATTCGTTGTCTTTGTTACTCACGTTAAATACAAACTTACATCTGCTTTTATTATAAGTTATACAAACTAAGCAAATTTGACACTTTATGCAGTTAATATTATTTTGTCTAAATTGTTCATTTGCAAAAAAATTACATAATTTATGTATTTTTATTAGATATTACATTTCCTTAAAAAGTTTAACATGCAGCTAATACAGTCATGTGGACAAACGCGGTGACCTTCAGTTTTTAATGTCTGTCCTTGTCCCATCTCCTTGCCCCACAAGTCCCGACTCTGCACTGAGTGATGTTATTTTTTCCACGTTTTCATTAACTCACTTTCGTTCCTGTTTTTCCACAATTTTTCAAATCTGCAAACGTAAAATTAAACCATTTTTGATGGTCCTAGAGATCTCAAAATTATACCACAAATAGATATTGGATGACAATTCGTTGTATCAAAATTCCAGATCGATAGAATGTACTGTTATTAAATTATTTAACTTTTAGTTTATCTATATATAAGCATATGTATTATCCGTCTGCTCTTGTTTACATTACATTCACGTGCCGAGTTAACACAAACCACGACCACATCAACCATGTTTAACATCAAGGGGAGATCAGTCATTTCCAGTCTGTAAATGATTGTCAGGCAATGCGTATTATATTTGAACATAATCAATACTTCAAAACTCACCATAGCATACACTTAGACTAAAAAGAATTTAAAAAATAAGTAAAAAAGGGATTTTTAAAAACCACGTTTTTTATAAGCGGACTAAAAATAAGAAAATAAATTTTGTTTTCACAGAATTGTAAAGTAACAATATTTTTCTGGATTGATAAAATTTCAAACTTATATGCTCAAGTACTATGATGTAATATGACTAAAAACGTGTGCGGGTCTCTTTAGGCGTTCGGCTAAAATGATTAGGGTTTTCAAATGACGGGTAAGAAAATGAGTGAATTGAATTAGTTAAGACTAAGAGACTAAGAATAGAAGTAAACAAAGACATATCCTTGTCTCTTCACCTGTTGTATACTGCAAACAACATTATTTCCTTAAAATCTCTCCAAAATCTAAAGAAAGACGATTTTGCATTAACTCAATGAAGGCTCAGTTTCTTGGATGAGCCGTGAAACTCATATCTACAAAGACGTACAGTTAGTAATGTATAGTTTTTTTGCACTCTGAATTTTTACTTTTTTAATAAAACTAATAAAATATTTGGTGCAAACATGTACAGCAGTTCGTTTTAATTTGATTCACTATATGATTGATATTAGAAACCTAGTGTTTCATTGAATTATTAAATTAGGATCGAAGTCAAGTGGCATGCCACGGGAATGAAAACCGCAAAGGGAAATAGCAGTGTAGGTCTTCAAAATTGAGAACAAAACATTTATATTTCCTATTGTAAATAGATTTTGTAGTTAATTTTAAAAAAAAATATAAACGATTCTAAATTGTTTCTTCTTCGCTTAAATTTAATATTAGTAAAATTCTAAATTGTTTAATCACAATAAAACATTTCTGTCACATAAGTTTGTTACTCACTGCTCAACTGAAAATAAATTATGTTGTTGAGTAGTTTTAATAGAGATATTAGTATCCCTGTATTAAAATTGCAAGATACTTTTTTTTAATGTAAAACTTTTTTTTATTAAATTCTTTAGCACCGAGGCTTTGCGGTGCAGCTCTGACTGGAAATACATTTAATGCACGTCAATGTAACTCGGTCCTAAAGGAGATGTGATCTTATTTGCAGACCAAATTTGTGCCTATTTATATACTTTTATGGTTAAAAATGTTTTTTTTTGTTTTTGTAGATTTTTGAGGTATACATTTTATTTGATCAGATTAATAATTAACCTTTCTATTAAGTTTTCTTTTTACATCAATTTATAAAATATAAATAATATAATAGTCCAATTCACTGGCTGGCTGGATGTGGAACGCTGAGGAACGATGTACAATAGTCTATAGCAGTTTTAAAAAATTGTGTGGTGATTAGCACTGTAAAAAAAAATTATATGACGTCATTGTTTGATCTTATATTTAATACAAGGTGTGCATCAAAAAGTGTGCAAATTATTACAAAGTAAAGACGCGCTGTAAAAAATATTATATGACTTAATTGTTTTAGCTCATATCTTTTTAATTTTGGAAAAAGGGAACGATGTAAAAATAGGATTTGAGGATTTATAATTATAAAATGCTTTGTGTACATTTCAGGAATTTTAATATTTCGTATTTATCAAACAAGGATAAGTTACTTGGGATTTTGACAAAAAAAGTGGGCGCCGTAGGCGCCCTAAAGCCGGCGTGGGCGCCATAGGCGCCCTACAACCCCTAGTTATTTAATAAAACCATAACGCGTTCTCTTCTCTTTTAAGCAACTAAAATCTTTGTGAAGCAATCTATGACACGGTTTTCAAAAAATATGCCCGAATTAGTATATATATATTTGTCTTAGCAAAAATTGTATAATAAACTATACTGTTTGGTCTTAATGTTTTGAAACTTGTGAAAAATAAAATTGCTAATAAAGATATAATTTATTACATTTAAATTCAATTGAATACATTTGATCATATAATTGCATTTTCTATAAAAGTGTGTCATACAGGGCCATTTTTGTAGATTAAATTTTTGTGTGTGTCCCCCATAACCTTTTTTCGAGGTCGAAGGGGGTTCTAATGTTTTCATTAGATCATTCTCGAGCTTAATAGACCTTGGTGGCGCCCATTCCTCTCCACGTCAGCGGATGACTTAGCTTTAGTCATTCATCTAAATTAAACATCGATAAATTCTTACGCATTGATTGAAAGAAACAGCAATTTTACAATACAGTGTAAAACACCTTATTTTAGTATATTGCAACTTAATTGCTTCAATAGTACACGAACATTTTATGGACAAATTGCTTCATAGACTGCCCGAAAGGAAAGATGGATTGAATGTAGCAATAGAATAGAAAAGTGATTAAATACAAGAGTCTAAAGCACTTGTGTATGAGTGGCACCAATGACTGATTTATATATATATATATATATATATATATATATATATATATATATATATATATATATATATATATATATATATATATATATATATATATATATATACGCTGGGCATGTTTTTCGGGACTTTTTTTTAAAGATATCATTATTATTTTGGGAAGGCGTCAATAATATCATCAAACCGTATTTGGTATAAACTATACCTTTGAAATGTGGTTTTACGCGGTTTGCCTAATTTAAGCAAAAGTTGCTAAATTTTAAGCCGAACCAGAGACAATCTTATATACGAAACACAAGCAAATCGTCTTATGTGTATACGAATGATCGAACTTACACTTCAAACAAAAAACAAAAAAAAACATGTTGTCCAATTGTCAGTGTTGTCTGTCTATAAGATTGGCCTTATCATGTTGTCTTTATGTCAGAGATTATGATTCTTCGTGTTTCCTAAATATATGACGTGCCTGTGAGTTGGTATTGCCTATATGTACAAATTGTCTGTTTGTTAGTGTTGTATGTCTGGCTGTAAAAGTTGTATGATTGTAAGTGTTGTCGCTCAGCCTTTTAGAGTTTTCTGATTATTAGTGTTGTATGGATGTTAGTTTTTTTATTGTTAGTTTTGTTTGCCAGTAAATTCTATAACACATCAGTCAAAACTTAGTTAGCATATTAAAATGGAATGAAACCATTTCCCAACGCTAGAAATCACATACACATAAAAGAGAACATTTACAAATTAAAAGACTTTTTAATGTTATATCTGAAGTGCAATCAAATTGGATGTTCCTTGAACGTCGCACTAAAAAGCACCGCTATCGAACTGCTTAATATGATATTGTAATTGGGACAACATAAGTGGCATGAAAAATGAGAAAATCATATTATTATTAGCTTTAAATTTGATTAGATTTCAATCTACGAGTCTATGCAACATAGTATTACTTATTTGTATGGCATACACTTTGTATTGCATGTAATTAAATAGTATGTATAGAAATGTTTAATTCAAATTTTAAAAAATAATATTTTTTTAAATCCTAGTTATTTTCAATTAATAAAACTATAAATTTTATACACTTATCTTCATGTATTGCTTTGGTTAATTGATGAATGTGCACATTTTTTAAGCGTTTTGTAAAGTTAATATTTATACAAGTGGCACGCAACTTGACTTCGATCTCTTCCATAAGAGATAACATTTCAATGAATTGCTAAGATTCCCCCCACACCAGTATAGACTGTGAGTTCCATTTAAACATTTCCTGTCAACAGTTCATTTTGGTTATTATATATATATAAAATATATATTATATATAAATTATTATAAATGAAAATATGCTGTTTGTCTTTATGGCATTACGGTGGCTATATATGCGCAACCTCCCCCTGGTGGGTGCTGCAGTCACCACAGGTGTATTTGGGGGAACATAACTTTAAGGAGGCGGTGGTAGCATAAAAGAAAGAAAAAAAGATTTAGGACATTTGATCTATGTATTCGGCGAACCTATAAAGCCTTCTAGACTACAATAACATGTGACTAAAATTAATGGACATAAAAAAGATAAGAATTTATCTTATTGTTGATCACTAAAATACTGAAAGAAAGAAAAATATAAAACAACTGACAGTAAAAAAAAATATTTTCAACTGCAACATCACGAGATAGAGATGACTTGTTTGCTTTTCTCAATGTATCGTTAACTAGATACGCCCGTGGTGTAGCATACGCCGCAGACTTGCTCATGGATAGTGCAAAGAAAGGGGGGAAAGAACGTACACAAACAACAGCACGAAGAAATAAAAACAACGCAAGTGAAAGTCGGTGGGGGGGCACGAGTGATGCATTGTTGGTCTCTGTCACATCTGATTAACACAATTTTGTGACGTAAGGTCACATGAATGGTGGACGCGGGAAGAAAGGAGCATTTCTATTGGTTGAAAGTGTTGGGTGAACAGTTGTGTGTAGACTTCCGTCGAGGAAGGTTGTGTGATGAATGAATCAAGATTTCCACGTTATATTACCTCAAATTATATCTGTGTGTATATATATATATATATATTAAAGTTGTTTTGGATAAACGAATTCTTCAGTGAATTATTGTACACAAGATTAAATACTGTGAGAACGCCTACATAAAAAGAGTTATAAAGACATCTTAACAGTCTCGACATATTCGCACTGTGGTTTTCTACATGCCCACCACCCTTCAACACCTTATCCTGTCAACCATAAACTGTGATTGGCCGACCTAAGCGAATGTTCGCCTTATTCGCAAATAGGGGGAAAAGAAAGGGAACAAACACACATTTTTAAAAGTTACAAAAATAATGTTTTCGATTGGGCTATAACCCAGAAGCTTCCGTGTTTAAGACGGACGTGATAAGCACTACATCACGAATCACACTTTAATCTATGAAGGAACAGCGCAAGTGATCGCATTTATTAAGTCTATATGCATAATCCTGATGGCAGTCTCACCTACATTATGAACGCAATAACCATTGTTGGTCTCGAGCCCACCTCTGCTTGCAGACATAAACAGATTGGTCGACCATAGCGAGGGTCATTGGTCGACCACAGCGAGGTCATTGGTCGACCACAGCGAGGGTCATTGGTCGACCACAGCAAGGGTTATTGGTCGACCACAACGAGAATCATTGGTCGAACAATGCGAGGGTCATTGGTCGACCACAGCGAGGGTCATTGGTGGACCAAAGCAAGAGTCATTGGTCGACTACAGCGAGGGTCATTGGTCGACCACAGTGAGGGTCATTGGTCATTATTGTTTGCACATAGTCGCTTTGGTTATTTAAATGTATAGCTTACTATTGGCAGTAAATGTGTGATTTAACAACATTTTTTTACAGAAGTTGTTGATCAAGCCATCATTTATCACCAGAACATGCACTATAATTAAATGATATATAAAAATAGTTGGCCTAATTATTATAATAATAATAACCTTAACTTATAATAGTATTAGTAATGTTGCTATTGAGTTTTGGTTTAAGTGTGATTATTTTTTGTGATTAAACTTTTGTCTATTGTTATTATTACATCAATTTTTATTTTATGGATGAATTACATTTTTATACCTCTAAATATTGGAATACATTTTTATACCTCTAAATATTGGAATACATTTTTAACAGTAATTCAAGCGATGCACAATTAAGGACACATTAATGATTAGTTATAGCGCAGGGATGGTGATTACATTGTTCATTCAGCCACTAAAACTAAAGAGTTGTCCTCGGATCACTTTTGTATTATTTAAGACCTTAAAGTGGTTCCTACCCACCCCCCCACACCATCCCACTGAGTCCAAAGATGTACGCAATCTTTGTGTCTAGAGTCGTGAGTCCTTCCAGCAGTAATAATTCTAATATTAAACTAAATATAAAGTTTTCGTGGTGGAAGATATTTACCTGAACATAAATAAAAGCGTAGATTAAAAGTAAATGTTATTTATTGTGTTAACGATACCTAGCCACATGTACATTCATAAGAAGATCGGGATCCAAAGAGAAATTGTGAGAGAAACCAGAATGGTCTCTCAAGGGGGACGGGATCCCAGACTAAAAGATAGTAACATTTGATAGGCTAAAGTTAATATAAAACACTGTTGGTTTATATTATTGACTCCTTACTCTAACATTGAAAAGTACCTATAAACAGTTTCAAAAATATAAATTTCATATTTATACCACACATCGACCTCACTCTCACACAAGTGTTTATAACTCCTGTTTATAATCATATATGAAATCTTCAATCATTACTTCTCAAGCCATCTTTTCTTTCCTAGCAGTCTAGGAAGCAGACCTTCCATAACATTCGCCATGAGTCAAGGGCTCTATTTTAAGCCGGTAATCTGCTTTATAATATCTCAAAATGCTTTAAACAGTATTTTAAACACGTTTTGGTATCAATGATATTTGAAGGAAAATTGATCTGTCTTTCCATTAACACTATCGTTCTAGTTCTGTGCCATGAAAACCATATCATTCTATTTTCATCTGTAACAGTCGTGCAAAAGATGCGTTACGGTTTTCAATAGGATTGTGGCAATCAAAATTCATACATTAACGGTAATATACATATATTTATATTAGGGCTATTAACGATTAATTTAAATTTAATCCTTAACTTTTGACAAATTAACGATTAATTAATCATTAATTTCGATTAAAGCCAAAAATTGAAATTAAAGGTATCATAAGTAACATTTATTAAATGTACTTGTCGAAAATCGAAATAACACTGGAAAGTCTTCTTTATATGACATCTTTTAACCAACAACGCAAGCAGACAAGTGTATTGAAATTATTTGGTTGAAGTGATGAGCGGGTCTTATTGACATTATAACAAGCCGATCTGAACAATTGTACTCAAAACATTAGACTTTAGATTGTCTCAGCTGAAGTTTTTGATACAGTAGTCGATGTTTGATTTCCATGTGATATGTAAGCGAAGTTTTAGAGCCATGGTAGAAATGTTCACTTTAAGCAGCGCGGCTGCGATGATATTTGACCGACACCAAGCATGAGTTTAGAATCACCACGCAGCAAATTTTGTAAAATATTATATTAAAAAATCGACGTTGTGCAACTTTGCATACCAGGTTTTTTTTTATACTTTGCACATGGACTAACGAAGCTTTGACTAAGAGGGAACATTGCGTGGTAGGCAAACGATTCTCTCATTGGACTCAACCTTTATCAATATTTTGAACATTCACGTCAGTAAATAGTTTTAAAACCAAAATTGTTCTTGTAATCGTCCGGAAATTAATTTAAATTTATCGGCCGAAATATTTTACATTTTGACTTCCAGTACATTTATAAGTGTTGGGTCGATTAATCGTTAACATAATTTTTAATCTTTTAAAAAAAATTATATATGCTTGTTTTAGTTTATTTATGAATGTGTAAAGAAATATATAATATTATGAAATGTCCAATTATAGACGATTATAACTGTAATCGTCTACGTATTATCATTAGAAAGTGTATAATAGAAAAAAAGTATATCTTTATACAATACTTGCATTCAACAGTAAAGTTTGTAGTCTACCTCCTGAGGGTAAGGCACGTAGGCCATCAGTCTCCTCACATATTGGTCATGTGATGCTCCTCATGTGTAGTGGTTGACGCTGGTCACGTGATGCTCCTCATGTGTAGTGGTTGACGCTGGTCACGTGATGCTCCTCATGTGTAGTGGTTGACGCTGGTCACGTGATGCTCCTCATGTGTAGTGGTTGACGCTGGTCACGTGATGCTCCTCATGTGTAGTGGTTGACGCTGGTCACGTGATGCTCCTCATGTGTAGTGGTTGACGCTGGTCACGTGATGCTCCTCATGTGTAGTGGTTGACGCTGGTCACGTGATGCTCCTCATGTGTAGTGGTTGACGCTGGTCATGTGATGCTCCTCATGTGTAGTGGTTGACGCTGGTCACGTGATGCTCCTCATGTGTAGTGGTTGACGCTGGTCACGTGATGCTCCTCATGTGTAGTGGTTGACGCTGGTCATGTGATGCTCCTCATGTGTAGTGGTTGACGCTGGTCACGTGATGCTCCTCATGTGTAGTGGTTGACGCTGGTCACGTGATGCTCCTCATGTGTAGTGGTTGACGCTGGTCACGTGATGCTCCTCATGTGTAGTGGTTGACGCTGGTCATGTGATGCTCCTCATGTGTAGTGGTTGACGCTGGTCATGTGATGCTCCTCATGTGTAGTGGTTGACGCTGGTCACGTGATGCTCCTCATGTGTAGTGGTTGACGCTGGTCACGTGATGCTCCTCATGTGTAGTGGTTGACGCTGGTCACGTGATGCTCCTCATGTGTAGTGGTTGACGCTGGTCACGTGATGCTCCTCATGTGTAGTGGTTGACGCTGGTCATGTGATGCTCCTCATGTGTAGTGGTTGACGCTGGTCACGTGATGCTCCTCATGTGTAGTGGTTGACGCTGGTCACGTGATGCTCCTCATGTGTAGTGGTTGACGCTGGTCATGTGATGCTCCTCATGTGTAGTGGTTGACGCTGGTCACGTGATGCTCCTCATGTGTAGTGGTTGACGCTGGTCATGTGATGCTCCTCATGTGTAGTGGTTGACGCTGGTCACGTGATGCTCCTCATGTGTAGTGGTTGACGCTGGTCACGTGATGCTCCTCATGTGTAGTGGTTGACGCTGGTCACGTGATGCTCCTCATGTGTAGTGGTTGACGCTGGTCATGTGATGCTCCTCATGTGTAGTGGTTGACGCTGGTCACGTGATGCTCCTCATGTGTAGTGGTTGACGCTGGTCACGTGATGCTCCTCATGTGTAGTGGTTGACGCTGGTCATGTGATGCTCCTCATGTGTAGTGGTTGACGCTGGTCACGTGATGCTCCTCATGTGTAGTGGTTGACGCTGGTCATGTGATGCTCCTCATGTGTAGTGGTTGACGCTGGTCATGTGATGCTCCTCATGTGTAGTGGTTGACGCTGGTCACGTGATGCTCCTCATGTGTAGTGGTTGACGCTGGTCACGTGATGCTCCTCATGTGTAGTGGTTGACGCTGGTCACGTGATGCTCCTCATGTGTAGTGGTTGACGCTGGTCACGTGATGCTCCTCATGTGTAGTGGTTGACGCTGGTCATGTGATGCTCCTCATGTGTAGTGGTTGACGCTGGTCACGTGATGCTCCTCATGTGTAGTGGTTGACGCTGGTCATGTGATGCTCCTTATGTGTAGTGGTTGACGCTGGTCACGTGATGCTCCTCATGTGTAGTGGTTGACGCTGGTCACGTGATGCTCCTCATGTGTAGTGGTTGACGCTGGTCACGTGGGTTCACTAGTTGATTAAAACTAGTTTTCAAAACACATTATTAAGTCCAAACAGTGGCATCAACATCTACCGAAGGAAATATAAGCTTGTAAGGTTCATAAAATCTACTTATGTAAATTGGTTGATTATATATGTCACAGATGTCCCCAGACAACGGGACTCCGCTGATACTTATCAACATAATAAACATTGATAGAAGTTTAATGTTAACGTTTGAATCATATAAAACGTTATTACATAAATGTACTATAAAGCATTTTAAATTACAAGATGACCTTACGCAAGGACGTGAAATGTATTGTAGACTTGCGATGTTGTGAGTTGATCTTTAAACAATGACGAATGTGCGCTGTGAGTTTATCTTTAAACAATGACGAATGTGCGCTGTGAGTTGATCTTTAAACAATGACGAATGTGCGCTGTGAGTTTATCTTTAAACAATGACGAATGTGCGCTGTGAGTTGATCTTTAAACAATGACGAATGTGCGCTGTGAGTGCGCTGTGAGTGATCTAGCTCTGGGCTCTAAGTCAACAACTTAATTGTAAATATAAAAATCTGTCATACAATCCTTAATAAAATATATCACCATATTTTTTACAATGAGGTCATTACAAGACAATTGTTTTTGATCAATTTAAAAAGCTGGTTTTAAAAAGTTTATATCTGTCTGTTATCAATTCTCAATTTATATCACAAACCAATGGATAATTTATTATTGTCTGTCTGTAAAATTTGTCTGTTGTTCTTTGTTGCATGTAAGTCTGTAAGAGTTGTCTGTTTTTAAGGTAAGTCTGTCTTTAAGAGTTGTCAGTTAGTGTTGTCTGTTAGT